>CM038703.1:30906193-31014126 GCA_021613375.1 Megaleporinus macrocephalus
AAAAACCTCTTCACTATTATTTGCACTCAGCTCTACCATATACTGCTGAGTTACATTTACTACTTCCTCAAAATTCAAAAATGTCACATTAGGCATCTCTGTCACATTTGCAGGCGACAGGATTGTTGTCCCCGTCTTATTATCAAAGGTCACTCTTGACCCAACCTTAGGTGTAGTATTTCCCAAAGTGACAGAAGTAGAAGTTGTCACCATTGTTGTAGTAACCTCAATCTCATTCAAAGTCAAAGCTGAAGTAGTAACCTGAACTGATTTATTAACACTCTTAGTTGTGTCTGATGCTAAAGTATTCAACTGTGTAATGTTCACCCTCGGAGTGGTTACTGTCATAGCTCTCTCCTGAACCCTTGTAGCTACTGTAAGAGCCCCAACCGAGCTCAAATCTTTTATCATAACTACCACATGACGAGTTATGTAACCCCCCTGTCCATACATTTACAAATGGAATCATAATTTGAAACTCTGGTTCAAAATAAGTACATGTATACTCCCCTTGATCTTCCCATGTAACATTACGCACAGCAAGAGAACAATCATCCCTAACTTTCGGCCATCTCATATCATTATACAGAAGATACTTCCTCTTTTCACAAGATACCATATCAACTTCAAATCCTGCTAACACATCTTCACCTCGACTATTTTTCCATATGGGAGGATCATTACCACCCACATTAAACCTACTACATTTACATGGAAGATGACCCATTCTTCCTAACTTAACTCTGACAACTGTCTTCAAAGAATTTGGCGTCGTCATTATCATCTGAGGTGCTAACGTAGTTAAATGTGACACATTCATACTTTCAGTGACTTCCAATGATGGAAGTGTAGAGTTACCTACTGTCACTTCAATCTTAGTTTTCGTAACGTTTTGGTCTAACCCTTTTCCTAACTGGCCTCGGACTTCTTTGACTAACTGGCTCTCTAAATTCTCCTGCAGTGGGATCACCCCCCTCTTGAAACCTTTGATGCTTCACACCCCTCTGGAATAGACTCTGCTGCTTCTGGGACATATTGAAAATCAATGTCACCAAATCTTCCTTCCTGTCCAGCAACTGCAGAGTCATTCCTGGCATCATCAGAAAAATACACAGAATCATCATAATGATCCTCAACCTGAACAGTCTCCTGTTCCTGATTTTGACTTTGGAGACCATCATGCATCTCTTCTTCTCCTCCTGGCTCACTTGAGCCTTCAACATCTTGGCTCTGTGAGCGTCGCGCTTCTTCGCTTGGCGCTTTAACACAATGCGATAAATGATACCACTTTGGAGACCCTTTAACCTGAACCGCAGTTCCAGTACTGCGAACAACCTCAAATGGTCCCTCACGGCGTTCGTTATACCATTTCCTTCTAAATACTTTCACAAACACCTTGTCTCCTGGTTGCACTGTGCTCCTCTTTTGCTCCTCAAGCTGCTGCTGCTCCTCCTCTTTTCTCTGCCTGTCAGAAACGTACGTAGATATTCTTTTATGCAAATTAGCCATATATGTAATGTATGCTCTCATCTCGTCTTCCAAAAGGCCTACGCTTGGACCCTTTCCACTCACACGCAAACAAGGTGTTGGCATTCGCCTTCCCGTAATCAACTCATGAGGCGTCATATGTAAATCACGCAGCTCACTTGAGCGACACACCATTAATGCCAATGGAAGTGCTGCTATCCAATTTAAACCCGTGTGCTGACAGATCTTAAGAATGCGATTTTTCAAGACACCATTCATTTTTCACAGATTCCCTGACTCTGTGGATGATAAACTGCACCTAGGCGCTGTTTAATTCCCAGTTTTTGCAAGATCAATTTCACCGTCTTATCCACAAACTCTTTCCCATTATCTGAGGATATCCGATCTGGAAGTCCCCACCTGCTTATAACCTCTCTACACGAAAACTTGGCAACTGATTGAGCATCCTTACGCTTAGTTGCACAGGCCTCAGGCCACCTGGGAAAATCTATCAATAACTACTAACATATATCTCTTCCCGTCAACTGGTTTTATCATGTCAACAAAGTCCACAATTATAGCACACTTCTGAAGACTGTTGAACATTCGGAATAAACCTTCCTCCTCTTCCTTTTCCTAAATATCCTCGACATCTTCCTCTCCAAGTTGGCCAAACACTGGCTGTGGACAGGAAACAACTGGTACCACAGATGATGGCTGTATCACTTGGGGCTGAATCTGATTCTGCTGTGGTTGTGATGATGATTGACCCAACAGAGGCTGACTCTGTATGACCAGAGCCTGTTTCTTCTCCTTCTTCTTGTTGTCCACCAGTTGTATTTGGTTCAGTTTTCTGAGGGTATCTTGGTCCTGTTCCTTCTGATCATGTTCCTTCTTCCTATATAGCTCCACTTGATGGGCTATGTGATCCGTATAAACACTCTTTGCCAAGACCAACCACTTCTGCCAGTTTACTCCTCACTGGAAGAGGCAGCCCCTTCTGTATTTTAGCTCGCAGGATGGACTGCTCCATTTGATTCAAATCTGGATCATTTCCTGTAACATTTCTCCACACTTGATGAGCTCTCGACACATAAGCTCTTGGATTTTCATCCTGTCCCAGTGGTTCAATCAGAATGTTATCAGGATGTACATTTGTTGGAAATGTATCTCTCAGTGCTCTCCACACTCGACCTCTATTAGCAGAAAACAGCTCTGGATCATTCACAGCTGTCCCCACATATCGATTAAGTCTCCGATTTCTGTAGAATCTCCTCCATTGCTGGAACTCCAAGGAGATTAGCCAAAAGTCTTTTGATGTCTCCCATGGCAGGCTGTGTTCCAACCATAATCTCATCCAACTTCGAAATCCAAGGATGCGCTCCATCCTGGAGAGTAGGTAACTTCTCAAGTATGTCTGACATGTCTGTATTCTGCCAAGGCTTGTACTCCAAACTCTGTCCTCGGACGATAACTGGACACATCTTCTTGTGTGACTTCCCTTTTCTGGAACGTAGTAAATATCTCATACCTGATTTTTGGGAATCTTCTTTCCGAAGCTCTTTCTTCTGTAACTGCAACTCCCTTAATTGCTTCTCCAATGCTTTTTGGCTTTCTGAACTGGAGGATTTATCCAAGTACGAAAGGCATTGATCTATACTTCTTTCAACCTCTTCTAAGGCCCTCCTTTTATCGTCTTTTATTCTAGTACTAGATGTCGTCGGAAAAAAACCCTCTTGAAGACAAAACATCTCTTTCCAAATCTTCATCACTTTCTCCATATTCACTCTCATCAGAACCATCATCTCCTGAATCATCTTCTTCTTGCCTCCATGATTTATCTCCCCTCTTTTCTGCTCTTTCCAGCATTCGCCTGACTTCAGTATCATATCCTCCCATGATCTCCACCAAATCACTTCGATCATCATCAGCAGATTCCATCTTCCTCATTCTCCATTCACCCTTTGTTTCCAGATGTGTCATTTTCTTCTTGCTTTTAGAGCTTGGATACATCTTTATAGTTGTTTCCGCTTGGCCTCGCTCTATTATCCGATTATCTTCATCTGTAATTTGATAATCACCCTCCTGGCTGATCACTGGGAGCTGAGGATAAACTTCTTCAAACTTCACTTCCTTCTCATAAGGTGGGGGTTTCTTCACTCCATCCATGTGTGAGTATGGTGTACTAATGTCTGCCATCAACTTTTCTGTTTCTCTTGCATTTTTTCCTATTTCTACTACAGCTCTGTCTCTCTTACTTTTTGCGGCGTTAATCAATTTTTGTCCCTCTTTTTCAAATAACTCAAGAATACCAAGTTCCATCTGTCTCTTCTCTTTCCTTTTCACTCCTCTTTTCCCCTTTTTCTGATCTGCTTTATATGTGGACACAAGCACCTGCATTGTCTTAATCACATCTGGATTAAGTGTTCCCTCCACTGGCCACGGTTGGTCAATCTCTGGCCAACGCTTATGCCACTTTTCTGATATCTTCGCGATACCTTTAATTAAAGGATTATTCCTCTGTACCACATCAACTGGAGTAATTACTTTCGAAGACTTAATGTCCTTTTTTGACATTGTAGTGATTTACTTATATTCCCTTATTGTAAACTAAAATAAAATTAATGAATGAACAAAATCAATTTGCCCACTCCAAAAGAATTAAACTGCATGAATATAATAACAATTCACGCACTAGGACCAAAATAAACCATGCACAACAATGAAACTCACATTTGTAAATTCTAACAAAATTTAAACCAATGCATATATTGCCCTATTTAATTAAATGCATTGACTGATCAATCCGTTGCCAAGCTTCTTCTGTGTGTAACTACACATACACATCTAGTATGCTGAGTAAAACATTCTCATAATAGCCCAATAAGTAAAAACAGATTAAATGTGTATCGATAATACTAACTAAAAATAAGTATACATATACATATATGTATAATACATGTTTACTGAAAGAGTTTGTGGATAATGGCACCTGATTCAGTGACGTCAGCTCCTTTCCGAGCACAGAACCACAGCCCCTCCTTTTCAACACTCCGGTCCGCTTTTTTTTTTCACTCACAGTCGAAGTCAGTCAGGAGGAGGAAAAAAAAACAGATCAGCCTATTACCATCCACACTTCAAAAAAAATTTGCTCATTTATCAGCACTGAAATCAATCTTTTCAAGAACATCAACAACAAAAAGATTTCAGTTTATTTATCAGCACCCAGCACACCTTATAAACAACTTCTTCACCCATTCCAATGCACACCAAACATCCTCACTGATCCCTTCTCTTCAAAATCACAAACGTCCTTTTTTTATAGGGGCTCATAAATTTTAACCAATTAGAGCTATCAAAGTCCCCCAAAAAGGCTCATATTGTTACAGAATTTGGTAAGCTCATAAGAAAATCGCATATATATATAGATATATATTATATGTTGTGTGTTATTATATATTGTATTTATTACTATTTACTAAAACAGTTACAAACTTATAAGATACTAAATCGCCTATTCCCTCTTTTTCTTTTTTTCCTCACAAAGAGACCAGCTCTATGCTTAAAAAAACATCAATCAAGACAGACAAACACACACAGACACACACACTGCCGGCACACAGAAAGAGCTAAGAAAAATAGGGAGGGGGAGAGAGAGAGAGAGAGAGAGAGAAAGAGAGAGGAGGAGTCCCTTAGAGCCCACAAAAACATAAAAACACAAGGGGAGGGAGAAAGACCCTCACCCACAGAGGAAAGGCACCCCCCTTTTTCAGAACGACAGAGCAGCTGCAGAAGGACAGATCCACCAAAATTTTGCGTCCTTCAAAAACCAATTAACATTAATCCCACTATGAACTCCACTTAGCATGCTTCTTTTTCCATTTCTCTCTGTCACCATAACTCTTTTCTCTTTTATTTCCCTTTTTTCCTGTATTACTCTATATTCTCTTCACTTTTAATTCTCTTTTTCACTTTATATCCTATTTCTCGTTATGCTGCGCAGCCACGTATTTCTCTTCATTCTCAATCTTATTCTTTATTTATTCCTTCACCATTCCTATTTCTATGACGTCATTTCTCTTCACTTTTTCTAACTTCTTTAACAACTTCTCTTTAACTTCTACTCTTTATTTCCAGCTCTTTTTCATTTTAACCTTAACACTTTCCCGAAAGCTACGTTCACGCTAGTGAGATTAAGTCCCTGACTTACCGGCGGAATAGAGATAAAGGCCTGTTCTACCCCACTCTTGCACGACGACATTAAACATCACTTACAGCGTTACTAATTAAGCTTTAATACTGCAGTTCCAATACTTCAATATTTCCTTATTTCCTTATTCATTCCCCCTTTTTTATTGTGATCACAATAAAATTTAGAGCAGAGAAAAACTTTAAAGCATCAACAACACTCGCAATATCCACCCCTGCAACAGGTCTGATACGGTGTGGCCCAGATTAGCCTACGCATACACGCAACCAGCACACAAGGAGAGAGGATGCTCACCAGATCTGCCGGCTCAGCGTGAGACGCTGAAGGCTTCCGCGGACCGAGGCCACAACACGTCCGTGTCTTCGTGACGCCAAAAAATGATGTTTATTCTTCTTCTGTGACGACGCGCTGTTGATGGCTTAAAGAAAAACTCTGCAGATACCAACTTAGTTGTAAATGAATTTATTATACAAAAAAGTATAGCATCTTATCTGACATCCGACGTCCAATCTTCTGATGCCAGAGAGAGGCCTTCTCTTCCCCTAATCTGAAGACGCTCTGAAATGTGTTTGCCGAACCTCGTGTTTTAAGTACCCCATTTACCATTCTGAGCCCCAAGACCTTTGGCCCAAATACATTCCCCATATGTGGTAGAAAAACAACGGCCCCAAGATTTTACTAATACAAGCCAGATGTTTCCCAGACCTACCATACATTAACCTCTGACCCTAAGTCTCTCTGCAAACATTCTCTCTGCACAGCAAAAGATGAACGTCGGATTTTGTATGCAGCTTAATATATATATATATATATATATATATATATATATAATGTATGAATATAAAAATGTATATGAAAAATTACACTACAATGATAATGTATTTTGGTAGCTATATGTTAGCTCAGTGCTATTTGAGATTTTAACCTGAGCTCTAGTTTGAATATGGACAGTTTAGCTCACAACAGGCATTTAAACATTCTTTACATTGTCTTACTGTTTTAAATAAGGATTTATTCAAATGATTGAAACTGAATTCAGTCTTTTATTATTGTAGCATTAGCCTCACAGCCGCTTAGCTATCTGCTACCTGCTCAGCCCACTAGTGAAATTACGAGAACAGCAAAGCTCAGAAAGAAGCAGCTCCAGCACAGAAGTGGAGAGAGAGACAGTTTGTGTAGTACATGTACAGTAAACGGCTAAAGTTCAGGTCTTAATTTTGATTTGTTTAATAAAACCTAAAAAAAACCTCCTAAGACAGCATAGTTTTAGTTTAACAGTGAAAAATAATCATTTTTAACTGTTTACCACAAGCAGCACTACAGCAGAAACATGTACAAAGTACACTCCTGCAAAGTTTATCAGTGTGAAAAAATAAATGTATTGTGGAAACGTTCTACTTTATCACTGCACCACACTGCTCCTAACATCAAACCAGCTTTAGCAGCTACTTAACAACTAAAATAACTTAACATAATAAAATGTTTTCTTTTTATTACGATAGCAAATAAAAAAAACGATATCAGATTAAAGTCTGTTAAGTTATATGCTCATCAAAAATGAAATGATTTCCCACATCACTGGAAAGTAACCAACATCCATACAGGAAACACTGTTTACTCACATAGTTCTTTTCACTCACACTAGATCAGACTCTAATCTCTTTGAGTGGGTGAGACATAAACCCCCAACAAAAGCCACAGTAGCCACAAAAGCCATGTTTGTAATGACATATTTTAAATGAAGATTCAAGATTTAAGATTCAAGATTCAAGAGTTTTATTGTCATGTGTACAGCAGAACAGACAGTTACACTGTACAATGAAATTCTTACTTTGCTGCTCCTCCATTCACCAATAGATAAGATAACAAATAAAAGAAATAAAAAATATATATACAAAATATACAAGGTATAACAATATAAGTTGAAGTAGATAAAAAAAATTTTATAGTTAAAGAATAAAAAATAAAAGTTATGTGTGCTTTTATGTGCAAGTATGAAGAGCAGCAGCCATAAAGTGCAAGTTGCAAGTAACGAATGTAAACAATAATGTTTTGTGCGAGTAGTGAATGTAAACAGTATTCTGACAGTACAGTGAGTGTAAGGTGCAGTTTAAATCAGACCAGTTAAAACCAGTTCAGAAAGGAGAGGTTGGAGAGGTAGTGCGTGAGGTGTTCACAAGCCTGATGGCCTGTGAGTAGAAACTGTTTGTCAGTCTTGTGGTCCTGGACTTCACACTCCTGTAACGTCTGCCTGAAGGTAAACGTGTGAAGAGTGTGTGCTGGGGGTGTGTACTGTCCCTGATTATGTTGTGGGCCCTCCTGGTGACCCTGGTGTGGTAGATGTTCTGTAGTGAGGGGAAGGCTGCTCCTGAGATGGACTGTGCAGTTTTGATCACACGCTGGAGAGCCTTTCTGTCCTGAGCAGTAGAGTTTCCATACCAGACGATGATGGAGCTGGTAAGAACACTCTCAATCATACTCCTGTAGAAGGTGCTGAGAATTTTGGTTGGCATACCAAATTTTCTCAGCCTTCTCAGAAAGTACAGTCGCTGCTGGGACTTCCTGATGATGACCTGAGTGTTGTGGGACCAGCTGAGATCCTCACTGATGTGAATGCCAAGAAACTTAAAGGTTTTCACCCTCTCTACCTCAGTCTCCCCTATGTACAGGGGTGTGTGTAGCTCTCGCTTCCTCCTTGGATCAACAATCATTTCCTTGGTCTTGTCTGCATTCAAGGAAAGATTGTTGTCATGACACCAGGGCCACCAGCTCAGCCACCTCCTTCCTGTACGCTGTCTCTTCCCCACCAGTGATCAGTCCAATGACTGTAGTATCATCAGCAAATTTGATGATGCTGGTGTTGTTCTGGGAGGCCACGCAGTCGTATGTGAAGAGCGTGTACAGAAGGGGGCTCAGCACACAGCCTTGAGGGACCCCTGTGCTCACTGTTCTTGTGCTGGATGTGCAGCTGCCGACTCTGACTGACTGGGGTCTGTCTGTTAGAAAGTTCAGCACCCAGTTGCAGAGGGCTGGTGTCAGTCCGAGGGTGAGGAGCTTTTCTGAGAGTCTGTGTGGGATGACCGTGTTGAATGCTGAACTGTAGTCAATAAAGAGCATTCTGACATATGTGTCCTTGCCCTCCAGGTGTGTGAGGGCTTTTGTGAAGAGTAGCGTTGATTGCGTCGTCTGTAGACCGGTTCCGGCGGTATGCGAACTGTAAAGGATCTATAGTGTTGGGAATGGTCTTCCGGATGTGAGTCATGACTATCCTCTCGAAGCACTTCATCACGATTGAAGTGAGTGCAACAGGGCGATAGTCATTTAGGCATCTCACATTACTTTTCTTTGGGAGGGGCACGATGGTGGTGGTCTTAAAACAGGATGGCACAAAAGCTTGCGTGAGTGACAGATTGAATATGTCTACAAACACATCAGCCAGTTCTGATGAGCAAACCCTGAGCGCACGCCCGGGGATGTTGTCTGGGCCTGCTGCTCTGTGTGGGTTGATTCTCATCAGGTTCCTGCGCACATCCACTGTTGTTACAATGAGTGATGGGTTCTGTGTGCTCTCCTTGGCCGCAATGTCCTTCAGTTGGTCAAGGTTGAAGACATCGAAGCGAGCATAGAACTCATTCAGCTCATCAGGCAATGCAGAATGGCTGGTTGTGAGTGCCGTGCTTGTTTGTTGATGGTTGGTGATACGGTGCAGTCCTTGCCACATGCGCCGGGAGTCTGCTGTGGTGTAGTAGCCCTCCAGCTTCAGCCTGTACTGTCTCTTAGCTTCTCTGATAGATCTACGCAGGTCGTATCTAGACCTTTTGTAGTCATCAGCGTTGCCAGAGAGAAATGCAGTCTGGCGAGCACGTAGCATGGACCGAACTTCACCATTTATCCATGGTTTTTGGTTGGGGTACTTTATGCAGCGCTTTGAAGGGACAATGGTTTCAATGCAGCTGCTGATGTAACCAGTTACCCCAGAAGCATAGTCCTCTAGATCAACAGAACCATCCTCTCTCACAGCAGCAGTTCTAAACACATCCCAGTTTGTACTGTCAAAGCAGTCCTGAAGCACTGAATCAGTTTCTTCATTCCACACTTTAACAGTTTTACTCACTGGAAGTGACCGCTTGAGGAGTTGTCTGTATGCTGGGTAGAGGAATAACAAATAGTTACAAAATATTAATAATCATTAGGAATGTTCGACTCAAATAACATATAAAACATGTTTATACAGGTTGTTCTGGCTGCTGTGCGAGACCACATCTCCCCAAGAGGGAGGTTCTCGTAGCTCTGCTGTAGTCCAATTAGGTTCATTAGTTTTATAGACCAGTTTATCTCCAGTTACACTTCCACAAAAAGCTACACACTAAATTCTGCCTTCATTTTATTGGAGGAGCTTCAGCACATTGATGTTGTTTGCTGCAGGGAGGTTGAAATGGTGGGAATGGAGGAGGATGAAGAAGACAGACGGGCCAGTGTTGAGAGAAATGGAGACAGACCTGGGGTCCTATGGGGGGCGTTTAGGGTACTCACACACAGCTATGAAACACTTGTACATGCGGGGTATAATGATGATAATGTGTACACAGACTCAGCTAAATGTTAATACTGACACTAATAAGGTGATTTAGTGCCATCATAATATCCTACTTACAGTTTTATGAAGAGCACTGTCTATAATTAAGGACTACAGTTGGACAGGAAGGTGGGGAATTCTTCAGACCACCAGGAGATCGAAAAAGATATGAAAAGGCTGATGACAGGAGCAGTCACTGAAAAGGCTGAACGTAGTTTCTCCAGAAAACCCTTTTCCTTTGTGCTGCTAAACTCTGCCCTCATTTTACAGTGAAATCATTTCTGGACGTGCTCTAAATCTGTAGTCTGTGCACAATCATTCAGATGCATGTACGAGTAGTGTGTGTATGTAAGAGTTCCACAGCTCTATGTTAGTAGTGTACACCAGCGTTCAGTATCCTTCACCATAAACGATCCCCCATAGGGTTCTGCTCTGTTCTCTCTCTACTTCCTCGTCTTACATTTAACTTTTCCTTCTTTCTTTCTTTCTTTCTTTCTGCTGTAGTTCCACTGTCCGTCTTTTCCTCTCTTCTCTTCTGAATTTTCTTTCTAGACAGGACCTGCCAAAATACAATATCACTCTTTAAATGCAGTACATGATACATAAAAACACCACACTAGCACTGGAGTTCAGCAAAACTGGCATGTGCACCACCAACACCCACATACCTCAGAGCTCTCATCCTTACTGCAGGGAGAGTCAGTGGCTGAATCCTTCTTCAGGACCAGCTTCTCCAAGAACTGCACCCTACCCTCTGCAGTCTTACACGCCTCCAAACCCTTACGTAGCAGTGCCAACCTGAAAAACACACAAATACAACCATAAAGAATCTCTGAGTCATATCAGTGTTAGATGATCTCAAATCTAAAAAAGAATCCTATTAAAATGATCATCATGAAAATTCTGTGAATGTTTAAAATGTATTTTTATTTATGTGGTATTAATATGCAGCATCGCCACATAAATAACCCCAGCCTAAACCAAACTGAGCTCATCCATTCTAGTCTTAACTTAGGCCTCATTGAAAAATGAGGCTGACCTGCCTCTCCTACTGATGAGTTCCGTCACCTCAGTGGATATCCTGAGCTGTGTGCTGCTCGGTTTGTCCACTTGGGGCAGCGTGGAGGGGGACGTCTCATCACTGAGAGAGATAGAGAGAGATTTGTCCATTTAAACTACACAAAATATTTCAAATTTAAGAGTAGTCAGTATTATTGATATGAATCACAGTAAATAATTGTTTCTCAATGCAGTGTAGTTTGTTAACAGGAGGCTCTGGTTCACAAGTAATATAACATATATAATATAACATTATTAATATTATTTTATTCACAGCACAACAGTTTTAGTAAGGTGTAGTGTTAATACAGGATTCAAAATATTGCATATTAATGATTTCAAATGATGATCACTGTACAGTTTCAGAACTGGAACAGTGTATTTTATAAAAATATATTAGCATTATTGAAATGTAACTGAATGGGTGTAAATCTCACTAGTTCAGATCTCTTTGATCTGCAGCAGGAGAGCAGCGGGGAAAGAGGGATTTCTCCACCAGTTCATTTATAGATTTTTCGGGATGTTTCATCTGAAAAGAGAAAAAACAACTTGCTCATCATCTTTAATATCATAAGCAACAGAATTGCTGTCACACTTTGTACAGATATCAGTACAATCTGTTCTGAACACCTACCTGGTGGGAGTATACATACCCGAAGGAGCCGTATGTGAATGTTAGGTCGGCGTCCAACGTACGAACTTTCTGTAAACATACAAAATTCAATCATAAATCTCTTTTTTCACACAAGCAGAAAATAAATTAATAGGATATTCTAAATGGACGCTGTACCTTGTGTCTGAGCCGCAAGTTAAAGTGGTGGCCAACTGATATTTTCTGTAGGAAAAGAGAAAAATAAAGATTATTTTCTCATTACTGGTAATCAGTGACACTGAGCAGCTTGAAGGAAAACTGTGTACAGCTGTGTGAAGAAGAACATCAGTCTCACGTTCAGGATTTCCTTCAGCTTGATGGTGTCTCTCCCTATGACTTTTGGAGCAGCTGTGACAGGATCCAGAATATTCAATTCCACCACCACTAAACTGGACTTCTGGAAGCCAAACACTTCATCCTTACTGATCTGCAAATAGAAACAGGTGAGAAAGGTAAGTCGGGCTTTAACTTTGGAAAAAACTGTTATGTTATTGAATTATGAGGCTGTTACACAGTAGAAATATGAAAACTACCACATGCAAGCTAACGCTCCTGCACACTGAACTGACATCATTAAACTGTCAAGCTCTTCAATTTTAACTTCAGCTTTACTTTAAAGAACCATTTGTCGGCTGTGCACAAAGAGAAGATACTGCTGAGTAATTCAAACCTGTATGGAGAAGTGTTTCCACTCATTGAAGGACATGGGGTCTTTGTAGGGTCGCTGGATGGTGCACTTCACCATTCTTCCTATACTGACCCTCAGAAACGCCCTTGTGTCTTTCATAGGAGCTGATGCAGAACACAGAAAAACAGAACCAGCATTACTGATCAGTGCAGATAAAATCAACTGATTGCAGTTTCATAGCTAGAAATCAATACAAACACAAAGACATGACTTTATCAGTGAGACTGTATAAACTTTAAGCATACCAGTTTTACTGAAGCCTCTGCAGGTCCTTAGGTGTACAGTCAGGACCCCTATCTGTTACAGAAACAAACATGTCAATAGTGTTTTACAGGTTCACATTTAAAGTCAAACAGAGAGAGATTTAAAACAATCTCTTTAATTAGTCCTTAAAATGAATGGGACTAACACGGTGCTCCAAGAGGAATCAATGGATCGGATGGAGGAGCTTCCTTAGACTGCTCTTCTTCATCCTCATCCTCCGGAGCTACAAAGCATAACTTGAGGCTCTGCAGGGTAGAGATAAAAAAGTGTGTTAACATTAATTATATATGAAGTTACACCAAAACACTGAATCAGTTTTGAAATCTGTCAGAAACAGTAAACAGGTTTTAAGGGCGAGACGTTCTACTTATAGTAACATATTTCTATCTTTATCTTGTTATGCAGTGAGGGAGTAATTACCTGTACAGCAGAGCGAACTCTGGACAGCACACTCTGCAGCGTCCTTCCTCCAGACGAGCTCCTTCCTGCTTCAGTACTCTGAGTCTCTGAAGCCTGATCTTCTGCTTCTGAGTCAGAGAACATTTGAGGCTGTGGTCCGGCCTTCTGTGGGACAGCGCTGTTCTCGTCCCCCACTCTGTCCTCTGTAACGGGAACTGTGGTGGGGTCAGCTGTCCGCTCTTCCTGCCGCTGCTCCAACTCTCCAGCCTCCATCTCCCCGTCTCCATCTTTTCAGTCTCAATGTCCAGCCTCTCCTCCAATTCCTGAATCTCTCTTTTCAGGTTCTCCTCTATCTGCACAACTGCCAGAGTCTCCCTCTCATTTCTTTCCACCTGCTCCTTCATTCTCTGCAGGTGTCCTCTCATCTGTTTCTCCCTCTCTCTGGACATTGAAATCTCCCGCTCATACTGTTTCAGAGCTTCTTCTAAAGCTCTGATCTCTTCATCTTCAGGCCTCCCCTCCTCTTTCTGCTCCCGCTCCACCCGTTGTGGTGCTGCTGACTATAAGATACAAGACAACTGGATTAATACAGATGTGGTTTCTACGTGTTTGAAAAATAACTATTGTGGATTATTAATACTGTACCTGCATGGTCTTCTCCTGCTTGTTGCTTTTCTTCATTTTTCTGTTTTTAATTTGATTATTGTCTTCTGAAATTGAAAATCACAAACAAACAAAACTCTTCAGTGTCATAATGTACAGTTCTGTCTGTGGATGGAATCACTTCACTGTCTACTGCTTCATTATCAGAGGAGTGAATCAGAAAGAATTAACTGTCCAGTTTTAAATCTAGCAGGTCTTATTGTTGAGTTAGTTTGTTTTCGAGTTAACTTCTCAGGTGTGTGTGTTTGCTTGATGCTAATATAACACAGGATATCTCAATCAGGGTGGTAGCAGGAATTAGCATTGTGCTAAAGTATCAACACAGGCTACTTATGAAGTGCATTAAAATGTTTCTTTATGCATAAAAAATGTGATGTAATAACATGTACAGCAATTCTTCATATACCGTTTATATTCTGAACAGTTAACATTTAGACCTGAACATTAAATAGTACATAGGTTTAACAGTAAAAGTAGATCTTTCTCTACTGCAGGTAAACAGTCAGTAGATGATCTGATGTTAGATACTGTCTACAAATGTCTCATCGCTGTTTTCTTCTAATAGTTTAATCAGCTGAATTTGTTAACCCGCTTTTAATCGAGGTTGTTTTCTCTGAGGGTTCTTACTGTGGCCAATCAAATCAATACACGCTCCGCCAAACCCCGCCTTCTTTTCACAGTCCTCTAATCACTGCAGAGTGACCGCCCCTGTCAGTTCTATATCAGTAGTGATGGGGAATCGATTCTAAAAGTTTTGATTCTTTTGATTAGTTACATAGTTACATTAGCACGATTGTCTAGTCTGACCTCGAACAAAAACATGGCAGAGAAACAAATCTGAGATCATTGTTTTATAATTTGTTATTAGTTTATTCTACCATACAATATTTCTCTAGTATAAAGTTATTGATTTATACCAATTAGTTCAAAGTAGAAATTTGAGGAGAGCCTATTCTGTATGATGTATTGCTGACCTATGAAGATCCAAACTTTACCAACAAAAGGGAGTATTAAATAAATAAATTACTAACATGAAAGCACAAATACTTAAATATGCATTTATATTTTATAGTTAATTTTTATTTCTGTACTTCGTTCTTTTAAAGAAATGTACAAAATCTAATCTTGTTTGGTTACCCTGTTTAGGCAGAGAGAGCTTTTGTAGGATGTGATCTGAGGAAAATATGAGCAATCTTTGTGTCGTGTATACAGGACAACAAATTAAAGAATATTGTGCTCAGACAATAGCATAGGATTATACAACAGAGACAGAGAGTGCAGTGATCCATACTCATGTTTGGGCAGTGTATATGTGTAGCTATTATCGTGTGGTTGGTTGGTAAAAACTATTTAACATTTGATTTGATTGTTTTTTTCTGTTTTAAGCATAATTTATTTCATGACCCTGCTGAAAAAAACAGCTTTAAACCAACTCCTTCATTTGTTTACATTTGCTACCGAACACAGCATGCACTCTAAAAAACACTAGGTTAAAATAATAATATTTTTACAACCCAGCGCTGGGTAATTATTGAACAAACACAGAATTGACCCAGCACATTGGGTTATTAATTTAACCCAGCATATTGGGACAAGCATTTAACCTAAATCGCAACTACAGTCCGTCAAACGTGTGGTGTTTGGAAGCTTTAGCTAACTAGCCTACCGTTAGCTAGTTAGGTTAGCTAGCCAGCTAGCTTTTTAATTTTACACTGAAGCTAGGAGGCGAATGGGGTGCAGTAATGAAATACCCACTAGCTTCAAACTATTTCTAATCCACACTTTTTTTAAAGCACTGCGAGTCTTTGTGTACTACAGAATATAGCAGTGTTTTAGAGCTTCATATCGACAATTTACCAGTTTATAAGGGACACGGACGCTGCAGGAACTTGCGGCTATATGTTAGCCTACATATAGCTGTGTTAGCTAGCTCGCTACATTGTTTATTAAAAGAAACAGGTTTCATATACAGAAGTTCAAATTTGCTGTGTGCACCTGGCAGCCTGTCTACGTGTTGCTAAGCAACAATAGAGCAATAGCTGTTACTTACTCTAGCTAGCTATCGAGACTTCCCTTTTATAAAGTGATTCACTACGTTATCTACTATCTACTGTACTGCTGCTAGCAATAACATAGTTAAACTAAATCAATTAAAATTAACACCTCAGACCAACCACACACTTCACATCACACAAACACCACACACCTCAAACCAACCACACACTCCACAAACACCACACACCTCAAATCAACCACACACTCCACAAACACCACACACCTCAAATCAACCACACACTCCACAAACACCACACACCTCAAATCAACCACACACTCCACATCACACAAACACCACACCTCAAACCAACCACACACTCCACATCACACAAACCTAGGCATACAGACTGCTGAATGGGTCACTCTCAGGGAGCTCAGTGAATTCCAGTGTGGTACAGTGATAGGATACCACCTGTGCAACATAGCCAGTTATGAAATTTCCTTGCTACTAAATATTTCACAGTCAGCTGTCAGTGGTATTATAACAAAGTGGAAGTGATTGGAAACAAGCCTTACCAGGGAACAAGCCCAGCTGCATCCAAGCCTTATCATCAAGTGCAATGCAAAGCATGGGGTGCAGTGGTGGAATGAATAAAAATATCAGGGTTCTTTACTGTTTGGATACTAGAATACTTGTACTTGTGTCAAAGTTTGTAATTGGTGAGAAACCAATTAAATGTATTTAAAAAAATTAATTACATCAAATATTCAAATACACTGAAAGTCAAATACAGAAAGAAAACCATAAAACAATGCCTAATTTAGAAATTAGTGTTTTTTAGTTCAGCACTTTGATAATGCTCGATGATAATGTATTTTGGTAGCTATATGTTAGCTCAGTGCTATTTGAGAATTTAACCTGAGCTCTAGTTTGAGTATGGACAGTTTAGCTCACAACAGGCATTTAAACATTCTTTACATTGTCTTACTGTTTTAAATAAGGATTTATTCAAATGATTGAAACTGAATTCAGTCTTTTATTATTGTAGTATTAGCCTCACAGCCGCTTAGCTATCTGCTACCTGCTCAGCCCACTAGTGAAATTACAAGAACAGCAAAGCTCAGAAAGAAGCAGCTCCAGCACAGAAGTGGAGAGAGAGACAGTTTGTGTAGTACATGTACAGTAAACGGCTAAAGTTCAGGTCTTAATTTTGATTTGTTTAATAAAACCTAAAAAAAAACCTCCTAAGACAGCATAGTTTTAGTTTAACAGTGAAAAATAATCATTTTTAACTGTTTACCACAAGCAGCACTACAGCAGAAACATGTACAAAGTACACTCCTGCAAAGTTTATCAGTGTGTAAAAATAAATGTATTGTGGAAACGTTCTACTTTATCACTGCACCACACTGCTCCTAACATCAAACCAGCTTTAGCAGCTACTTAACACCTAAAATAACTTAACATAATAAAATGTTTTCTTTTTATCACGATAGCAAATAAAAAAAACAATATCAGATTAAAGTCTGTTAAGTTATATGCTCATCAAAAATGAAATGATTTCCCACATCACTGGAAAGTAACCAACATCCATACAGGAAACACTGTTTACTCACATAGTTCTTTTCACTCACACTAGATCAGACTCTAATCTCTTTGAGTGGGTGAGACATAAACCCCCAACAAAAGCCACAGTAGCCACAAAAGCCATGTTTGTAATGACATATTTTAAATTAATAACAAATAGTTACAAAATATTAATAATCATTAGGAATGTTCGACTCAAATAACATATAAAACATGTTCATACAGGTTGTTCTGGCTGCTGTGCGAGACCACATCTCCCCAAGAGGGAGGTTCTCGTAGCTCTGCTGTAGTCCAATTAGGTTCATTAGTTTTATAGACCAGTTTATCTCCAGTTACACTTCCACAAAAAGCTACACACTAAATTCTGCCTTCATTTTATTGGAGGAGCTTCAGCACATTGATGTTGTTTGCTGCAGGGAGGTTGAAATGGTGGGAATGGAGGAGGATGAAGAAGACAGACGGGCCAGTGTTGAGAGACATGGAGACAGACCTGGGGTCCTATGGGGGGCGTTTAGGGTACTCACACACAGCTATGAAACACTTGTACATGTGGGGTATAATGATGATAATGTGTACACAGACTCAGCTAAATGTTAATACTGACACTAATAAGGTGATTTAGTGCCATCATAATATCCTAATTACAGTTTTATGAAGAGCACTGTCTATAATTAAGGACTACAGTTGGACAGGAAGGTGGGGAATTCTTCAGACCACCAGGAGATCGAAAAAGATATGAAAAGGCTGATGACAGGAGCAGTCGCTGAAAAGGCTGAACGTAGTTTCTCCAGAAAACCTTTTCCTTTGTGCTGCTAAACTCTGCCCTCATTTTACAGTGAAATCATTTCTGGACGTGCTCTAAATCTGTAGTCTGTGCACAATCATTCAGATGCATGTACGAGTAGTGTGTGTATGTAAGAGTTCCACAGCTCTATGTTAGTAGTGTACACCAGCGTTCAGTATCCTTCACCATAAACGATCCCCCATAGGGTTCTGCTCTGTTCTCTCTCTACTTCCTCGTCTTACATTTAACTTTTCCTTCTTTCTTTCTTTCTTTCTTTCTGCTGTAGTTCCACTGTCCGTCTTTTCCTCTCTTCTCTTCTGAATTTTCTTTCTAGACAGGACCTGCCAAATACAATATCACTCTTTAAATGCAGTACATGATACATAAAAACAGCACACTAGCACTGGAGTTCAGCAAAACTGGCATGTGCACCACCAACACCCACATACCTCAGAGCTCTCATCCTTACTGCAGGGAGAGTCAGTGGCTGAATCCTTCTTCAGGACCAGCTTCTCCAAGAACTGCACCCTACCCTCTGCAGTCTTACACGCCTCCAAACCCTTACGTAGCAGTGCCAACCTGAAAAACACACAAATACAACCATAAAGAATCTCTGAGTCATATCAGTGTTAGATGATCTCAAATCTAAAAAAGAATTCTATTAAATTGATCATCATGAAAATTCTGTGAATGTTTAAAATGTATTTTTTTTTATGTGGTATTAATATGCAGCATCGCTACATAAATAACCCCAGCCTAAACCAAACTGAGCTCATCCATTCTAGTCTTAACTTAGGCCTCATTGAAAAATGACACTGACCTGCCTCTCCTCCTGATGAGTTCCGTCACCTCAGTGGATATCCTGAGCTGTGTGCTGCTCGGTTTGTCCACTTGGGGCAGCGTGGAGGGGGACGTCTCATCACTGAGAGAGATAGAGAGAGATTTGTCCATTTAAAATACACAAAATATTTAAAATTTAAGAGTAGTCAGTATTATTAATATGAATCACAGTAAATAATTGTTTCTCAATGCAGTGTAGTTTGTTAACAGGAGGCTCTGGTTCACAAGTAATATAACATATATAATATAACATTATTAATATTATTTCATTCACAGCACAACAGTTTTAGTAAGGTGTAGTGTTAATACAGGATTCAAAATATTGCATATTAATGATTTCAAATGATGATCACTGTACAGTTTCAGAACTGGAACAGTGTATTTTATAAAAATATATTAGCATTATTTAAATGTAACTGAATGGGTGTAAATCTCACTAGTTCAGATCTCTTTGATCTGCAGCAGGAGAGCAGCGGGGAAAGACGGATTTCTCCACCAGTTCATTTATAGATTTTTCGGGATGTTTCATCTGAAGAGAGAAAAAACAACTTGCTCATCATCTTTAATATCATAAGCAACAGAATTGCTGTCACACTTTGTACAGATATCAGTACAATCTGTTCTGAACACCTACCTGGTGGGAGTATCCATACCCGAAGGAGCCGTATGTGAATGTTAGGTCGGCGTCCAACGTACGAACTTTCTGTAAACATACAAAATTTAATCATAAATCTCTTTTTTCACACAAGCAGAAAATAAATTAATAGAATATTCTAAATGGACGCTGTACCTTGTGTCTGAGCCGCAAGTTAAAGTGGTGGCCAACTGATATTTTCTGTAGGAAAAGAGAAAAATAAAGATTATTTTCTCATTACTGGTAATCAGTGACACTGAGCAGCTTGAAGGAAAACTGTGTACAGCTGTGTGAAGAAGAACGTCAGTCTCACATTCAGGATTTCCTTCAGCTTGATGGTGTCTCTCCCTATGACTTTTGGAGCAGCTGTGACAGGATCCAGAATATTCAATTCCACCACCACTAAACTGGACTTCTGGAAGCCAAACACTTCATCCTTACTGATCTGCAAATAGAAACAGGTGAGAAAGGTAAGTCGGGCTTTAGTAACTTTGGAAAAAACTGTTATGTTATTGAATTATGAGGCTGTTACACAGTAAAAATATGAAAACTACCACATGCAAGCTAACGCTCCTGCACACTGAACTGACATCATTAAACTGTCAAGCTCTTCAATTTTAACTTCAGCTTTACTTTAAAGAACCATTTGTCGGCTGTGCACAAAGAGAAGATACTGCTGAGTAATTCAAACCTGTATGGAGAAGTGTTTCCACTCATTGAAGGACATGGGGTCTTTGTAGGGTCGCTGGATGGTGCACTTCACCATTCTTCCTATACTGACCCTCAGAAACGCCCTTGTGTCTTTCATAGGAGCTGATGCAGAACACAGAAAATCAGAACCAGCATTACTGATCAGTGCAGATAAAATCAACTGATTGCAGTTTCATAGCTAGAAATCAATACAAACACAAAGACATGACTTTATCAGTGAGACTGTATAAACTTTAAGCATACCAGTTTTACTGAAGCCTCTGCAGGTCCTTAGGTGTACAGTCAGGACCCCTATCTGTTACAGAAACAAACATGTCAATAGTGTTTTACAGGTTTACATTTAAAGTCAAACAGAGAGAGATTTAAAACAATCTGTTTAATTAGTCCTTAAAATGAATGAGACTAACACGGTGCTCCAAGAGGAATCAATGGATCGGATGGAGGAGTTTCCTTAGACTGCTCTTCTTCACCCTCATCCTCCAGAGCTACAAAGCATAACTTGAGGCTCTGCAGGGTAGAGATAAAAAAGTGTGTTAACATTAATTATATATGAAGTTACACCAAAACACTGAATCAGTTTTGAAATCTGTCAGAAACAGTAAACAGGTTTTAAGGGCGAGACGTTCTACTTATAGTAACATATTTCTATCTTTATCTTGTTATGCAGTGAGGGAGTAATTACCTGTACAGCAGAGCGAACTCTGGACAGCACACTCTGCAGCGTCCTTCCTCCAGACGAGCTCCTTCCTGCTTCAGTACTCTGAGTCTCTGAAGCCTGATCTTCTGCTTCTGAGTCAGAGAACGTCTGAGGCTGTGGTCCCCCCACTCTGTCCTCTGTAACGGGAACTGTGGTGGGGTCAGCTGTCCGCTCTTCCTGCCGCTGTTCCAACTCTCCAGTCTCCATCTCCCCGTCTCCATCTTTTCAGTCTCAATGTCCAGCCTCTCCTCCAATTCCTGAATCTCTCTTTTCAGGTTCTCCTCTATCTGTACAAATGCCAGAGTCTCCCTCTCATTTCTTTCCACCTGCTCCTTCATTCTCTGCAGGTGTCCTCTCATCTGTTTCTCCCTCTCTCTGGACATTGAAATCTCCCGCTCATACTGTTTCAGAGCTTCTTCTAAAGCTCTGATCTCCTCATATTCAGACCTCCCCTCCTCTTTCTGCTCCCGCTCCACCCGTTGTGGTGCTGCTGACTATAAGATACAAGACAACTGGATTAATACAGATGTGGTTTCTACGTGTTTGAAAAATAACTATTGTGGATTATTAATACTGTACCTGCATGGTCTTCTCCTGTTTGTTGTTTTTCTTCATTTTTCTGTTTTTAATTTGATTATTGTCTTCTGAAATTGAAAATCACAAACAAACAAAACTCTTCAGTGTCATAATGTACAGTTCTGTCTGTGGATGGAATCACTTCACTATCTACTGCTTCATTATCAGAGGAGTGAATCAGAAAGAATTAACTGTCCAGTTTTAAATCTAGCAGGTTTTATTGTTGAGTTAGTTTGTTTTCGAGTAAATTTCTCAGGTGTGTGTGTTTCCTTGATGCTAATATAACACAGGATATCTCAATCAGGGTGCTAGCAGGAATTAGCTTTGTGCTAATGTATCAACACAGGCTACTTATGAAGTGCATTAAAATGTTTCTTTATGCATAAAAAATGTGATGTAATAACATGTACAGCAATTCTTTATATACCGTTTATATTCTGAACAGTTAACATTTAGACCTGAACATTAAATAGTACATAGGTTTAACAGTAAAAGTAGATCTTTCTCTACTGCAGGTAAACAGTCAGTAGATGATCTGATGTTAGATACTGTCTACAAATGTCTCATTGCAGTTTTCTTCTAATAGTTTAATCAGCTGAATTTGTTAACCCGCTTTTAATCGAGGTTGTTTTCTCTGAGGGTTCTTACTGTGGCCAATCAAATCAATACACGCTCCACCAAACCCCGCCTTCTTTTCACAGTCCTCTAATCACTGCAGAGTGACCGCCCCCGTCAGTTCTATATCAGTAGTGATGGGGAATCGATTCTAAAAGTTTTGATTCTTTTGATTAGTTACATAGTTACATTAGCACGATTGTCTAGTCTGACCTCGAACAAAAACATGGCAGAGAAACAAATCTGAGATCATTGTTTTATAATTTGTTATTAGTTTATTCTACCATACAATATTTCTCTAGTATAAAGTTATTGATTTATACCAATTAGTTCAAAGTAGAAATTTGAGGAGAGCCTATTCTGTATGATGTATTGCTGACCTATGAAGATCCAAACTTTACCAACAAAAGGGAGTATTAAATAAATAAATTACTAACATGAAAGCACAAATACTTAAAGTTTGTTTTAATTATTTTGTATTTATATATTCTGATTTTTAATAAAATATGCATTTATATTTTATAGTTAATTTTTATTTCTGTACTTTGTTCTTT
The DNA here is from genome assembly GCA_021613375.1 of Megaleporinus macrocephalus. Taxonomy (NCBI): domain Eukaryota; kingdom Metazoa; phylum Chordata; class Actinopteri; order Characiformes; family Anostomidae; genus Megaleporinus; species Megaleporinus macrocephalus. The sequence goes on from CM038703.1 coordinate 30,929,166, forward strand.
TAAAGAAAGAACAATCTACACTCTTCTGCTGAAACAACGAGAAAACAGCTTGTTTGGTTACCCTGTTTAGGCAGAGAGAGCTTTTGTAGGATGTGATCTGAGGAAAATATGAGCAATCTTTGTGTCGTGTATACAGGACAACAAATTAAAGAATATTGTGCTCAGACAATAGCATAGGATTATACAACAGAGACAGTGCAGTGATCCATACTCATGTTTGGGCAGTGTATATGTGTAGCTATTATCGTGTGGTTGGTTGGTAAAAACTATTTACCATTTGATTTGATTGTTTTTTTCTGTTTTAAGCATAATTTATTTTATGACCCTGCTGAAAAAACAGCTTTAAACCAACTCCTTCATTTGTTTTCATTTGCTACCGAACACAGCATTAACTCTAAAAAACACTAGGTTAAAATAATAATATTTTTACAACCCAGCGCTGGGTAAATATTGAACAAACACAGAATTGACCCAGCACATTGGGTTATTAATTTAACCCAGCATATTGGGACAAGCATTTAACCTAAATCGCAACTACAGTCCGTCAAACGTGTGGTGTTTGGAAGTTTTAGCTAACTAGCCTACCGTTAGCTAGTTAGGTTAGCTAGCCAGCTAGCTTTTTAATTTTACACTGAAGCTAGGAGGCGAATGGGGTGCAGTAATGAAATACCCACTAGCTTCAAACTATTTCTAATCCACACTTTTTTTAAAGCACTGCGAGTCTTTGTGTACTACAGAATATAGCAGTGTTTTAGAGCTTCATATCGACAATTTACCATTTTATAAGGGACACGGACGCTGCAGGAACTTGCGGCTATATGTTAGCCTACATATAGCTGTGTTAGCTAGCTCGCTACATTGTTTATTAAAAGAAACAGGTTTCAAATACAGAAGTTCAAATTTGCTGTGTGCACCTGGCAGCCTGTCTACGTGTTGCTAAGCAACAATAGAGCAATAACTGTTACTTACTCTAGCTAGCTATCGAGACTTCCCTTTTATAAAGTGATTCACTACGTTATCTACTATCTACTGTACTGCTGCTAGCAATAACATAGTTAAACTAAATCAATTAAAATTAACACCTCAGACCAACCACACACTTCACATCACACAAACACCACACACCTCAAACCAACCACACACTCCACAAACACCACACACCTCAAATCAACCACACACTCCACATCACACAAACACCACACACCTCAAATCAACCACACACTCCACATCACACAAACCTAGGCATACAGACTGCTGAATGGGTCACTCTCAGGGAGCTCAGTGAATTCCAGTGTGGTACAGTGATAGGATACCACCTGTGCAACATAGCCAGTTATGAAATTTCCTTGCTACTAAATATTTCACAGTCAGCTGTCAGTGGTATGATAACAAAGTGGAAGTGATTGGAAACAAGCCTTACCAGGGAACAAGCCCAGCTGCATCCAAGCCTTACATCATCAAGTGCAATGCAAAGCATGGGGTGCAGTGGTGGAATGAATAAAAATATCAGGGTTCTTTACTGTTTGGATACTCGAATACTTGTACTTGTGTCAAAGTTTGTAATTGGTGAGAAACCAAGTAAATGTATTTTAAAAAATTAATTACATGAAATATTCAAATACACTGAAAGTCAAATACAGAAAGAAAACCATAAAACAATGCCTAATTTAGAAATTAGTGTTTTTTAGTTCAGCACTTTGATAATGCTCGATGATAATGTATTTTGGTAGCTATATGTTTGCTCAGTGCTATTTGAGATTTTAACCTGAGCTCTAGTTTGAATATGGACAGTTTAGCTCACAACAGGCATTTAAACATTCTTTACATTGTCTTACTGTTTTAAATAAGGATTTATTCAAATGATTGAAACTGAATTAAGTCTTTTATTATTGTAGCATTAGCCTCACAGCCGCTTAGCTATCTGCTACCTGCTCAGCCCACTAGTGAAATTACAAGAACAGCAAAGCTCAGAAAGAAGCAGCTCCAGCACAGAAGTGGAGAGAGAGACAGTTTGTGTAGTACATGTGCAGTAAACGGCTAAAGTTCAGGTCTTAATTTTGATTTGTTTAATAAAACCTAAAAAAAACCTCCTAAGACAGCATAGTTTTAGTTTAACAGTGAAAAATAATCATTTTTAACTGTTTACCACAAGCAGCACTACAGCAGAAACATGTACAAAGTACACTCCTGAAAAGTTTATCAGTGTGTAAAAATAAATGTATTGTGGAAACGTTCTACTTTATCACTGCACCACACTGCTCCTAACATCAAACCAGCTTTAGCAGCTACTTAACACCTAAAATAACTTAACATAATAAAATGTTTTCTTTTTATCACGATAGCAAATAAAAAAAAACAATATCAGATTAAAGTCTGTTAAGTTATATGCTCATCAAAAATGAAATGATTTCCCACATCACTGGAAAGTAACCAACATCCATACAGGAAACACTGTTTACTCACATAGTTCTTTTCACTCACACTAGATCAGACTCTAATCTCTTTGAGTGGGTGAGACATAAACCCCCAACAAAAGCCACAGTAGCCACAAAAGCCATGTTTGTAATGACATATTTTAAATGAATAACAAATAGTTACAAAATATTAATAATCATTAGGAATGTTCGACTCAAATAACATATAAAACATGTTTATACAGGTTGTTCTGGCTGCTGTGCGAGACCACATCTCCCCAAGAGGGAGGTTCTCGTAGCTCTGCTGTAGTCCAATTAGGTTCATTAGTTTTATAGACCAGTTTATCTCCAGTTACACTTCCACAAAAAGCTACACACTAAATTCTGCCTTCATTTTATTGGAGGAGCTTCAGCACATTGATGTTGTTTGCTGCAGGGAGGTTGAAATGGTGGGAATGGAGGAGGATGAAGAAGACAGACGGGCCAGTGTTGAGAGACATGGAGACAGACCTGGGGTCCTATGGGGGGCGTTTAGGGTACTCACACACAGCTATGAAACACTTGTACATGTGGGGTATAATGATGATAATGTGTACACAGACTCAGCTAAATGTTAATACTGACACTAATAAGGTGATTTAGTGCCATCATAATATCCTACTTACAGTTTTATGAAGAGCACTGTCTATAATTAAGTACTACAGTTGGACAGGAAGGTGGGGAATTCTTCAGACCACCAGGAGATCGAAAAAGATATGAAAAGGCTGATGACAGGAGCAGTCACTGAAAAGGCTGAACGTAGTTTCTCCAGAAAACCTTTTCCTTTGTGCTGCTAAACTCTGCCCTCATTTTACAGTGAAATCATTTCTGGACGTGCTCTAAATCTGTAGTCTGTGCACAATCATTCAGATGCATGTATGAGTAGTGTGTGTATGTGTTACCTAGTACCCATTAAAATCACCAAGCCCTAGTGGTCATAAGAGGGATAATACCCACTAATATGGGGTTATAACAAATATTTAATAATCCGACTACGCCACCTGAGGAGTTTCACCTCAGGAAATAATGACTAGTAAATACTAGCCTTAAATAACCAGCAACCCAGGTTCGTTTGTTGGAGACAGAGAGCAGTTTTCCATAATCCCAAAATTATTTTCCAAGAGACTTTATTTTATTTCAATTCCGGAATTTTAAACATCAGCTTAAAACACTAAAAACTTAGCTGCAACTATGAAGTTAATAAATCAACATTCATTAAAAAGATTTTGTTGGATACTAGAGGACAGAAGCTAGCCATAAGCAATAAGATAGCTGCGATGACAAAGAAAACTCAAATATCAACAGAAATATTTGACCAAAATAACAAAATTAAAAAAAAAAATCCTACACAAAATAAACTCAAAGTAAACAATTAGAACCAAAAAAAAAAAAAAATAACCAAACAAAACCCAGTAAGGCCCAGTATACACCCACAGACCCAAACAAATAAACACCACAATAAAGCAAACACAAGGGAAAGCAAGACAAGCAAGGCCCTCTCTTTACGGTAAATAGATTAATAATAACAATAAATAAATCCCCAAATCAAATCAAATTAAAAGATAAACAAACAAAACCCAAAATACTAACAAAAATATAATCTAACAAATTCCAAAAGCTGAAAATGAAAAATGTAGCACAACAGTAGAAAAACAAACTAGAATTACCAAAAAACGGAAATACCGCAAAGTAAATAAACTGCGTCTGGACGACGACACCAAACTTTCTGCTGTCGTTCCACTCTTCTTCTTGTCCTCTCTTCCCTTCTGAATTTTCTTTCTAGACAGGACCTGTCAAATACAATATCACTCTTTAAATGCAGTACATGATACATAAAAACACCACACTAGCACTGGAGTTCAGCAAAACTGGCATGTGCACCACCAACACCCACATACCTCAGAGCTCTCATCCTTACTGCAGGGAGAGTCAGTGGCTGAATCCTTCTTCAGGACCAGCTTCTCCAGGAACTGTACCCTACCCTCTGCAGTCTTACACGCCTCCAAACCCTTACGTAGCAGTGCCAACCTGAAAAACACACAAATACAACCATAAAGAATCTCTGAGTCATATCAGTGTTAGATGACCTCAAATCTAAAAAAATCCTATTAAAATGATCATCATGAAAATTGTATGAATGTTTAAAATGTATTTTTTTTTTATGTGGTATTAATATGCAGCACATGCGCTCCATAAATATGCGCTGCATAAATAACCCCAGCCTAAACCAAGCTGAGTGTGGCTTATCCATGCTAGTCTCGGCGTAGGTCTCGCTGAAAAATGACAATGACCTGCCTCTCCTCCTGATGAGTTCCGTCACCTCAGTGGATATCCTGAGCTCTGTCCCAGACAATATTCAATATTTTGTGGCCCCAACACATTAGCTAAATAAATTATGTGTGTAACCTATGAAATACAAAATATCATCCAACATGCATTAGATAAACCCAAACCTGTAGAAAACAATGATTATTTACTGAACTAAATGTAACTAACCTTGTCTGGTTGATGCAACAGGGCTGATCAGGGGTGTCCAACACAAGGGGTGTCCAATACAAGAGTCTGTTCACAGGTCACAGGTCAGCTGGAGAGAGAATGAACACCAAACACATTTTAACATTATATGATAAACTACACTGCTTCATAACTTTTACAAGGGGTAGCATTAGCCAAGCAAAACTAGTTAAAGTGAACAGTACTGAAGTAGACTTACACGCTGTTGCTTTGTCTACAGAACTAGACTGTAGTTATAACCTATAAAATACAAACAGATCACCCTGTGTTACCTAACATATAATGTATTATATTAATCCAAACCTGTAAAAGACTAATTTAATTAACTGACTTAAATGTAGCCCAATGGAAGCAAAAGGTCTGGCTTTCAGGTGTTTAAACAATCAGTCTTAGAGATCCTAGTGATAATATGCATATTATTAGCCCAGTGTAGTAACTCTGTTTCCAATGTTTACAGTGTTTTTCCATTTCAGACTCAGTTTAATGTTCACTACATTCTTCCAGTACTCACCTTTTACTATCAAAACATCCTAATTATCACTTTAATGCTAAAAACATTTTCAGACAAGGGCATTTACCAGCTTTTTTAAAATTTTAAATGGTGTCTGAGTGACTGAGTGACTCAGAAGGGCTAGACTTTACCTGTAGCGCTATTTAAGGTGGAACTACAAAATTCAAGTTTTAGCATGTTAAATTTCTGCTGAACATTAAACACGACTTTTATTTCATCATTGAGATTAGTTTACTTTACAAAAAGGACGTAGCAATGCGTTTGAGAAGCAAAACGAGTTAAAATTATCAGCGCTTGTTCGGCTCCATAGCTAACTAACGTTAGCTAACTAGCATTGCTAGCTGAACTGACTGACTAAATAGCTGACGTAAAGATGTAGAATCATAAAACACAAATAAATCACCAGCATATCCAACATAAACAAATCAAACCTGTATTAAAACACATTTAAGTTTAATAAACTTTATTAAGTATAACCTACTTCTGCTGTGTCTTAGCTCTGCTCCACCTCTCTGTTGGTGATGTCCGTTGGTCGCTCCTCGCGCTGAGTTTTAATTAGTGCCGGTCCTGTGCTCCTCCGCGGATCTGGACCGGATCCGTATAACGAGTCTAGACTACATATGAAATCTGACTCTGTACTAAAACCGTACTGACAGGAGTGCGAGTGGTAAGCGGTTTTATCATCAGTAAAACGGATCTATATCAGAGTTTAGGTTGTGACCCGAACACGCTACGGACCCGGGCCGAATCCGCTAAACGGTTGTGACTGCTGCGCGGATCTGCCGGAGTTAACCCGGATCCGGAACTGAGTCGTCTACTATCTGGGGTGCTGCTGGATCCAGTTCATTTATAGATTTTTCGGGATGTTTCATCTGAAAAGAGAAAAAACAACTTGCTCATCATCTTAAATATCATAAGCAACAGAATTGCTGTCACACTTTGTACAGATATCAGTACAACCTGTTCTGAACACCTACCTGGTGGGAGTATCCATACCCGAAGGAGCCGTACGTTAATGTTGGCGTCCAACATACGAACTTTCTGTAAACATACAAAATTCAATCATAAATCTCTTTTTTCACACAAGCAGAAAATAAATTAATAGAATATTCTAAATGGACGCTGTACCTTGTGTCTGAGCCGCAGGTTAAAGTGGTGGCCAACTGACATTTTCTGTAGGAAAAGAGAAAAATAATGATTATATTCTCTCTACTGGTAATCAGTGACACTGAGCAGCTTGAAGGAAAACTATGGCGTCACATTATTGTGAAAACTCAAGCGCGCAAAAACACGAGGTGAAAGATTTAAAGGTGCACGTTTTAACATTTCGCTCACGTAAATGTTTCACTCGTGAGCGTAAATGTGAAACTCACAAGCACAGAAAGAGGAACCGCATGTGCAATTTGTATAAACACATTTTGCGTTTTCCTCGTGCGTGAAGTTCAATACCGTCGGCTACTCTCTGCGCGCGAGACCAATTTTTGCGCTCGAGTTTTCAGAGGGTGTGGTTTTGACAGTTTGGAGGCGGGACATGGGCGTGTCAGTCGGCGAATCCTATTGGCTGATGGCACCTGGTTTCGTGATTGACCCCTCAGTAGGAACAGCCTCTTCAGAACAACGAAGATGGAGGAGGAAGAGGAACGCGAATTTGTACGAAGGCTACTAATATTTCTGAATGATTTGTCTTGTTAAGTATCGAACTACGCCGCTGTTAGCAGTAAACCTCTAACGAACTATCCAGCTATGCCAGGTCAGACAGACAAACGGTACTTCTTTATAATATGATATGCATCTGAATTTCTGTTTTGATGTATGACCTTTTGATTATTGTAAACATAATAGATAAGTCCACAGTTTCCATTTACTGTCTGTTGCCGCCAGTGGTATTTTTGCAAACGCTTCGAGCGCCCCCTTGAACATTGCGCTATTAATCACCCCCCTAGTACATACAATAGATAATAGTAATCTTTACACAGCTGGCAATATTCAGCTGTTCAGATCTTGTAGCTCTTGTGTAGATTTAGCTTTAGTTTTCCTTGGTCTTTACAGAATACTCTGAGAAGATAGATGCTCTTAAGACTGCTTTCTAAATTGGAACTTGCAGTAGCAAGAGAACCTATGGACTTGGATTATATGGAATTTACATGCAGGCAAGAATTATATCTCTGTAATGCATTGTATCGTCACCTTGATGTGCCCACAGAGATACTACGTGCCCTACAGGAACCTTTTAGGCTTGTGATGGAGCACATTGAGTGGACTAGTTGGCACAGTACCTGGAGAGACAGGGCGCCCCAGGTTAGACATTGAGAAAGAAGGCCTGGAGGAGCTCTTGGAAATTGACCTGCCTGTGCCCTGCATCTCAAAGATGCTGGGTGTCTCAACAAGTACGGTGTTTAAACGGATGCAGCCTCATGATGGACGCAGAGCTGGACAGTGTTGTACAGAATATTAAAAATGAACTGCTGGCTACTGCACGGTGAAGGGTAGGCTCCTTGGGGATCCATGTCCAGTGGAGGAGGGTGGCTGCATCTATGCACCATGTGGACTCTAGGCTGCATCCTGCGCAGGACATATTCTGTGAGAGGACCCCTCTCACTTTGGCATGTGGACACAAACCACAAACTAATCAGGTTAGTTCATTTATAATGATAGTAAAAGTATAAACATGTCATTTTAATGGTACAGTAAATAATTACATTTATTTATTGGACTCCAAAAAATTGTTCATAGGTACAACATTGTACTGTTTGGCACAGTGGATGGGTATTCCAGGAAGGTAAGTCTTCATTTCACCTGGTTTGATAATGTTTTGTTTGTAATTTCTCAGAAAGTACAGTATATGATCATTTATGTACTAAACGTGTGTATTATGATATTGTTATACAGGTAATGTGTCGGAGTGCTGCTACCAACAACCTTGCATCAACTGCATTTGCTGCCTTCAAGGAAGCAACAGAAGGGCATGGCATACCGTCAAGGTAAACTTCAGAAGATGTGAGACATTGTTACACACAGGTCAAATAGTTACAGACAACATTTAGATGACACAAATGAACACTTTTCAGACTGCTGTGAAACACCAGGCTTTGTTAAAGGACAAACTGGAGAATTCATAATGAACAGTGATTGTAGAGTCACTGTGTGTCAAGCTGTCATTGCTACTAGGATCTGGATTTTGAAATGTTAATGGCATGTACATTGGTACATTTACCGACGCTATTGGTTGCCTGTGTGTGCATTACAGAGTCAGAGCTGACCGAGGAGTTGAAAATGTTAAAATGGTCAGATTTATGCTGATTGTTCGTGGAACAGACAGGGGAAGCTTTATGTCTAGGAAAAGCGTTCATAATCAGAGGTTTGTCATATTTTTTGTTCAAACTCATACATATTTTTTTACATTTGTCTTGTAGAACAGAAACCCATATACATACTCTCTCTCCCTCTCTCGCTCTCTCTCTCTCTCTCTTTCTCTATATATATATATATATATGGATATTTCTGACATGACTGTTTAGTACCACTTACAGCATTTGTGTGGTTTTATGTACCAAACATGCCCACACATCCTTTTACAGGACCATTTTCCATCCTCTCTCCCTTACAATGCTGTTTTTCTTTCTGTGCTTTTAAGACTCTTCTAAGATAAATGAGCTCTGTTTAGAAAAGCACTCATAGCTGGAACATTTCTTAGAACTTAAATATCAGTGGGCAGGCCTAAACTGCTGTATGCTGAATAGGTGAATATCTGCAAATTAGTTGGTTCTTGTGACATCACAGAAGTTATTCAAAACAGGCTGTTGCAGCTTGGTTACTGTACATGAACAGTGTGTACGTATTATTACTTCAGACTTTCCACATGGTAAACTTTTATGTGTTAATCTATATATATTTTATGTGTGTCTATATAGCTTGCCTTATTCTTATGGCAGGAACCAAATTCCTTGAATTTATCAGTATTATACCGATTCTGATAAAAACTGTTATACATATTCCTAGGGTTGAACGTCTGTGGCGTGACGTTAAGACCTGTGTCACCTCAAAGTACTACAACATCCTTCAGAGTCTGGAGAGGGATCAGCTTCTCGATCTTTTCTCCACAGGTGAGAACTCCAATCACACAAAAAACTGGTTACAGGATATTTATATTAGCTGGTTATAAAGAATTCTTTGGGCCTTCTTCACCAACTGTTCCTAAGAAAAGAAATTTAAGAAATTTCCTCTTAAAACCCACTTTGACAGTTTTCATGAGGATTCTGGTATTCAACAGTATTTTGTTAGGATTTGTTTTTGGGTAAGAACAGGATCTATGCACACTCACTAGCACAAAGGTGCAAACATTTCTGAGGGTTCAGAAAACACCATGAATCTGATGTAGGACCTGAGTCAAGAACACATTTATGAAGCTTGTTGTGGAATGAGACCCTTTGTTGCTTCATTGTGATTTTGAATGTTAAGTGTGACACTCTACATGTGGTATTTTGATTTTCTGGACACGTTCTGTCTATAGTCACAATTCATGTGACATACCCACTGGACACTTTATTACACCTTCTTGCATGCTCAGTGCTAATTTTATCAGCTCCACTGACCATATAGAAGCTACACTTACAGACTGTAGTCCATCCGATTCTCTCTATACTTTATTACTCTGTTCTTTAATAATCAGGACCCCCACAGAGCAGGTACTATTTGTGTGGTGGATCATTCCTGGCACTGCAGTGATACTGATGTGGTGCTGGTGTGAGTGAATCAGACATAGCAGTGCTGCTGGAGTGTTTAAACCCTGTGCCCACTCACTGTCCACGCTATTAGACAAGCCTACTTTGCTGGTCCACCATGTAGATGCAGAGTGAGAAGTGGCAGCTCATCTGTTGCTGCACAGTTTGTTTTGTAGTTCTTTATCAGTGGTTGTTTTGGTTGGTGGATGATTCTCAGTCCAGCAGCAGCACTGCTGTGTCTGATCCACTCACACCGGCACAACACACACTAACACCCCACCACCACATCAGTGCTGAGAATGATCCACCACTGAATAAAACCTGCTCTGTGGGGGTCCTGACCATGAAAGAACAGGGTAACAATGTATACAGACAATCAGATGAACCACAGTCTGTAATTGTAGAACTACTAACTAATTGTAGAAGTGGGTCCTATATGGTCAGTGTAGCTGATACAATGGACAATGGGTGTAGCTACTAAAGTGTCCCCACTGAAGTGGTTAGTGGGTACATACTTTGATTGCCATCAATGGCTAAAACCTGAACAAGAACTTGATTTCCTTGAATTAAAACACAGTAAACTGGTAAGCATTACTTAGGACTGTTTAACCACTACCTCTTATGTATTTAACAGAAGACCTGTTTACTGTCCACACTGTGTTTCTACCAAACCTGAAGAAAGACCTTCAGAATTTTGTGGAAGGTTGGAACAATTATCCAATCCGGACTGAAATCAACATGACTCCTGATCAGTTGTGGTGCTTGGGTCTGAGGAACAGTAACATCAGCCAACTAGAGAATGTTGAGGTACTTTTTTCTGTTGGTCCTTATTTAAACATTTTGTACAATAGTCTGTGGCCAAACATATAGTGGATTGCGTTGATAGTTTGCTGGAATATTGCCTATAATGACCAATGTGAATATGTGTAATTCATAATTTAACCAGAAATTAAGTGGGTGTCTATAGCATAGAGCTATGGTAAACAGGGAAAATATATTATGGAAACAGTAACAGCAGTTCCCAGCAACCCCTAACCTGAACTACACCTAATATAATTATATAAAGGGTACAAAGAGGGACAAAAGATGCCTTCCCCACCAGATCAACACAGTTAATAGCTGCCGTATTAAACTTTGTTTCTCTGAAAATGTCTTATTTGTTTATAAAAAAAAAGTAGAGAAATAAGAAGGTAAAATAAATGAGCTACTGCTGCAATATAATACTTCATATACTCAGTATACTGAGTGTTCTATTTTCTGCACTAGGAGACAAAGGAACCAGACATTGACTGGGACATTGCCACAACGGTGAGCTGGAAGGGGAGATTGTGGTTCCTCAACTTGAGTCCCCTTTGAGCGAAGAACAAACACTAAGAGTTCAGTCCCTCATTGACCAGAGTGATCCAGACATGCCAGCGAGGGATCTGTATTTAACATGTCGTGAATATATTACTGCCACTGGCTTATAGGCCTTTAAATAAAGACTACTGTAAATGTATCAAAGTTTAAAGTTTGTTTACTGTGAACTGGGGGACAATGGGGTGGGGGGGCTGAAGATCAGTCCGGGACAGGTGGGCGGTTATTACCTCAGAGAGAGAAAAGAGACAAAGTTAGTTCTGGTTTGGGTTAGTACAGAGAGAGAGTTAGTTCTGGTTTGGGTTAGTACAGAGAGAGAGTTAGTTCTGGTTTGGGTTAGTACAGAGACAGAGTTAGTTCTGGTTTAGGTTAGTACAGAGACAGTTAGTTCTGGTTTGGGTTAGTACAGAGAGAGAGTTCTGGTTTTGGTTAGTACAGAGATAGAGTTAGTTCTGGTTTTGGTTAGTACAGAGAGAGAGTTAGTTCTGGTTTTGGTTAGTACAGAGAGAGAGTTAGTTCTGGTTTGGGTTAGTACAGAGATAGAGTTAGTTCTGGTTTGGGTTAGTACAGAGATAGAGTTAGTTCTGGTTTGGGTTAATACAGAGACAGAGTTAGTTCTGGTTTGGGTTAGTACAGAGAGAGAGTTCTGGTTTTGGTTAGTACAGAGATAGAGTTAGTTCTGGTTTTGGTTAGTACAGAGAGAGAGTTAGTTCTGGTTTGGGTTAGTACAGAGACAGAGTTAGTTCTGGTTTGGGTTAGTACAGAGAGAGAGTTAGTTCTGGTTTGGGTTAGTACAGAGATAGAGTTAGTTCTGGTTTGGGTTAGTATAGAGGATATGGAGTGTTTAGAGTGCAGCTGGTGACTCTGACAGATCTGATTATAAACAGAATGAACTAAAAGGAGAAAAGCTGCACACGTGCTACACCTGGATGATACAGTGCCGGGGCGGAAGCTGATGTCCGACGTGCAGGGGCAGGAGCCGAGGCCTGCGGCGCTGGGGTGAGGACCGAGAACCGGTTGAAGGAGGTGAAGATGGGCTGGGGTGGCGGTGAGGGCCTGCTGGGCCTTCGGCGTTGCCGCTACCAGACTCTGTGCGGCGGGGGAGCTGGCGACTGCTGGTATGCGGTGGGACCAGGCCGGAGCGATCGCCGCCAGTGAGGCCTCCAGGGAGGACTCGAGCTGCGTCTTCTGCTGGATGAGCTGTTCCTGTCTCCTCACGAGGGCGAGGTTCTGCCGGTCCAACCGAAACAGCTCCGTGCTCAGCGACTGGAGAGCGCGTTAATGGCATGATGCTAGTTCTGAGACAGAAGGAGCGGAGACAACAGAAGAATAGGAGAGAAGAGAGAAGAAAAGCATGAGATGTGTCGAAGTTAGTAATTCGCTAATTTGCTAGTTCAGTTGGAGTTTCAGCTGCTGATCGCTTTGACGCTGCTGCTCGCTCTGACATCAGCAAGTTATTTACTATGTAAACATTATGCTAATTATCACAAAACAAAATTGCCCTGTTCAACAAATCTCCTGAAAAATGCAGAAACAAAAGTAAGTGTCTCTTCAGGCATGTCATCGTTGTCACTGTCTTCGTAAGTAGACCTTTCATGGGGGACTTATAATGGATTGCAAGACTTGCTTCAGTGTTGTGTAGAGAAAGACAAAGGAAAGATTCACATACAGGTATAAGTAGGGCTGGGTGATAAATCGATAACGATAATTATAATTATATAATTATTATAATTATTTCCTCGATAGAACTATAAGACGTAGTCGATAGAACTAAGTTCCGTCCATGTTTTGAGAGACAACATGAATAGCCAATAAGAATGAGAATAGCGCTGCCCCAAACCAATCAGATGGCTGAACTAGTTCCAGCCATTTCATGTTTGGTTGAAGCACACAGTACGGAGTGTAGACGTTGAGAACGCTGAGGCAAAGTTGACTTTATAACCAAAAATCCCGAGGAGGAAACTTTACTTTCTACCGAAAACAGAATCGCTAAACCAACTCCCCATTTGAGCTGACAGTCGACTCACCGCTTTGAGTGAACATAAACAGAGTCCTTTCCTCAGCCCAGCAACAGCCAGCAACAGCCTGCTTAACACAGAGTCTGCGTGTGAATACTGTTCATGCTAATACTGCCATATATATATATATATGTGTGTGTGTGTGTGTTTAATACAGTTGTGTAATGTTCTATAGTACATTTGTTTATTTGTCTGAAAATAAATCAAAGGATAAAAAACTACAAGAACATTTTTACATTTTGATATCTTCACTTCTGACTTAAAGTAAAAAGGAAATAGTGATTTGATTTATATCGTGATATATATCGATATCGACTGATATGAAAAAAATATCCTGATAAGATTTTTTCCCATATGGCCCAGCCCTAGGTATAAGCAATGCCTCTTACGAACATATTTCTGAAAAATTAGAGAAATATGCTACCTGTAGGGTTAACTGAACATCTTTCTCTCTGGGACACAGTAGGGGTACCACATCAGGTCTGTGTTCGATAAGTGGCCAAATGCCTGTGTCTTTTATCCCTTTCCTGATCTGCTTAATCTGAGCAGTCGCTTTACCAAGCACCTGTAAAAAGTACTTAGTCTAGACAACGTAGTGTCAAGTGTGTTTTGGGCTTTACAAATATTTGTAGAGGCATATCAAAATTATGTACGTACAGTAGAAAAAAGACACCTTATTTCAGAGAAAAACAACAAACAGACTGCTGGTGAGTAAAAACCTAACATACATTTTTCTTGCCATCTTAAATACTGTTACGCTGTTCTCACTTATAATTAAGATAATTACATACTGTCAATGAAAGTGTGAGATCATTAATGACATCATGTGAATTGTGAGGAACATACATACAGCATGGGATAGCAGCTGCTGGAATATTAGCAAGTTGTTTGTGTCTTTTGTAGGCACTGTGCAGTACCAATCCAAACAGAGGTTGGTTATTCTTGAGGATTCCTCCTCAGTCCACTCTTCTTTTAGCAGCTTTAAGACATGAAAGTTTCATTGTCAAAACAGCTATACATTTCCATCAGACATAAAACGTACTGTATTTAGTGGTACTCACAAGACCAATGGTGTCTCTTTGTTCCATATCAGGGCAGTCCTGCAGGCAGAGCTTTGATTTTGTCATTTCATTTTGGCCACCTGTCATGGCACTGACCACTGCCTGAATCAACCCAGGTAGAGTAGGGCCACCATTGATCACAGAGTGACCAAGGATCCTATCCGCCATGTGGAAAAGGTCACTCTCCAATAGTACTGGTGATGCAGCAGGAATCAGGTGTTCAGGTTCTCCTTTAAATAACTGAGTCTCTGCTGCATTGCCTGGATTAGATTTATAGATTAGATTTACTATTTAGTCAAAGCCTTCGCATGCCTTGTTAGCTCATGTCTTTTAACAAAAAAGTGCCTAAAATACACCTGCATGCAACAAGTCAACATGTTATCAAAATGTGATTATGTATTATTTGTTCACTACTGTTAAACAGAGAAGTATTTAATAGTGCACATACCAAAATTTAAGTTAAAACCATGTTTTAGCCTGGCAATGGCTAATGATAGGACATGTCTCACCACACCTTCTCCAAGCACGGCATCCCCTACAATGACAACACATACATAGTAAAAAGGATAATACTTGTAAAGAAATCCTAGTTTGTGGTTTATGCAGCACAAGTTAACAGGTAAAACATATGTCTGTATTGATGAGTTCTATGTTTAAAGTGCAAAACTGTGAGACGAGGGAAATTATAACACGCATGTTTTTGTGTCTTAGTATACTGAATCATTTAAAATCATTACATTTCACACAATGTGTTTCATTTATTTGCCGCTATATACCTTTAATGATGCAGCGGAAAAGAGCTGTCCATTGGCTGATAAGTGATCCATGTCTTTGTTCATTACTACCTGTTGCATCAAGTGAGAGACCTTCTTGTTTAAGTTGCCTCTTGTGGGTCTTGTACTGATTTCCATGCTGAATGAAAGAGAACAGACAAACAAAAATACAAAATCCCAATGTAAGACTGTCCTCTAAATTAAATAGTCTACCTAACTTTACAGTTTTACCAATTGAACACCAACTGTTCACACATGTACAACATGTACAAACCACACACATTTGCAACAAAATGTAAAAACTTTTTGAGTTCATATCAGCAATACTTTAGGTACCTCAGTGGTATCATTGGTAACTTCAAAATCTGAGTCACTGTCCTGGTGTGGTGCAAAAAAAAACAAAAAAAAAAAACACCACCATTAGAATTACAACCTGCATTTTCCACTAGAAACTACTAAGTATATATTGACAAGAACAAACACACTGCTTTTAGTACATACTTTGACAGTTTGCTGACAATCATGAACATGAACTGACAGCAGCTGCACAGGTACCTGGACCTGGCAGTTAATGCACTTTGCCTTAGGCATCCTAGAAAACTCTTGGGCTGTGAAAGGCAGAGGGTTTGTGTCCAAGCTTTTCTGGATGGGCATTATATAATAGCAGCTCTTTCCTGTATAGTTGTTAGACAGGTGAGCTCCAAAATAGCCCTCCGCCTCAGGTGATACAACATTAAACTTTCGTTGAGCCCCGTTTATTGAAATATAAATGATTAGAAATGTAATTGTTGGAGAACATTATTACACACGGTCAGCGGCGCGTTAACACGTAGCGGCCACTCTTGGTCCGAGAAATGGTGCTCAGAACACCAGTGCACATATCCTACCACCGCCTGACCCTGCTTCAGTGGAGAAATCAGCCTAAAAACAATCTTCCGGACGAAGTTCTGCAGACGCTACACGAGCTCTGCTACAAGACCCAGGCCTGCAGTCCGCGGCGTTTCCTGATGGCGGAGCCCGGCGGAAGTGTCATCGCAAACGGTGCGAGCGAAAGCGCGGTAAGAGAGCCGGGGTTCGCACGAGGCTAAAGGCTAGCCCTAGCCGCCCGGCTATACCATCGCTGTTCCTCGCAAACGTCTGCTCCCTCGATAATAAACTGGACTGCATTCGACTCCAGCGAGCGACCCAGCGAGAGTTCAGAGACTGCTGTGCTTTGTGGAATCGTGGCTCAGCGACAGTATTCCAGACGGCGCCATTCAGCTAGACGGGCTAGCCTCGTTCAGAGCGGATAGGAGCGCGGCTCTGTCCGGGAAGACCCGCGGTGGAGACGCGTGTGTGTTTACATCAACACAGAATGGTGCAACAACGCTGTGACTGTCGCCAAGCACTGCTCTCCGCTGGTGGAGTTCATCATAGTCAAGTGCAGACCTTTTTATTTAGTATGGGAATTCTCCGCCGTGCTGATAGCCGCCGTGTACATACCGCCTAGCGCTAATGCTAGGGAGGCACTGTGGGAACTGCACGGTGGCATCAGCGATCTGCAGACCAGACATCCAGACGCACTGTTCATTGTCGCCGGAGATTTCAACCACGCTAATCTCCAGTCAGTCCTCCCTAAATTCCATCAGCATGTGGACTTTGCCACGAGAGGAGCGAGCGCGTTGAACCTTGTTTACACAAACATACCCACAGCGCGTACCGGGCGGAGCCCCGCCCCCACCTCGCGTTCTCGGACCACATGTCTGTGTATCTGACTCCAGCTTTTGAGTGCACTGCATGGGACATGTTCAGGGAGGCTGCGACTCTGTTAACTTGGAGGAGTACACAGCATCAGTCACTGGCTACATCAGCAAGTGTATTGATGATGTCACTGTCTCCAAGACCATCACCATATGCCCAAACCAGAAGCCGTGGATGACTCCTAAGGTGCGTGCGCTACTGAGGGCCCGCGACTCGGCCTTCAGAGTGGGTGATAAGGCGGCCCTAAGGAAAGCAAGAGCCAAATTGTCACGAGTCATCCGAGAGGCAAAGCGCGCACACGCCCAGAGAATCCACAACCACTTCAAGGACACGGGTGACACGCGGCGCTTGTGGCAGGGCATTCAGGAAATCACAAGCTGTGACAGTGATGCTTTCCTTCTCGATGCAACGAACGACTTTTATGCACGGTTTGAGGCACAGAACAACACGTTGGTGAGCAAGATCACACCCAAGTCAGACGAGCAGGTGTTGTGCCTCACTGCAGTGGACGTGAGGAAAACGCAGAAAAGCTCGGAAAGCTGCAGGACCAGACAACATCCCTGGCAGAGTGCTCAGAGAGTGTGCAGACCAGTTGACAGATGTTCTCACGGACATCTTCAACGTCTCCCTGCGCAGCTCCACTGTCCCAACGTGCCTCAAGACCACCACCATCGTCCCCATGCCGAAAAAGTCCAAGGTGTCCTGCCTCAACGACTACCGTCCCGTAGCTCTCACGCCCATCATCATGAAGTGCTTCGTGAGGCTAGTCATGAGGGACATCAAGACCCAACTGCCCTCCTCATTGGACCCCCTGCAATTTGCATATCGTCCCAACCGCTCCACGGACGATGCCATCACCACCACCCTTCATCTCTCCCTTACCCACCTGAAGAAGAAGGACACCTATGTCAGAATGCTGTTCATAGACTTCAGTTCAGCATTCAACACCATCATCCCACAGAATCTCACCAGGAAGTTAAGCCTGCTGGGCCTCAACACCCCCCTATGCAACTGGATCCTGGACTTCCTGACAGGGAGGCCCCAGTTAGTCCGGTTCGGGGACAGCAGCTCCAGCACCATCACCATGAACACTGGGGCACCCCAGGGCAGTGTACTGAGTCCTCTGTTGTTCACCCTGCTGACTCATGACTGTGTTGCGAAACAGTTCTAACAGCATCATAAAGTTCGCCGATGATACAACTGTGCTGGGTCTCATCAGCAAAGGCGACGAGTCAGCATACAGGGAGGAGGTACAGCAGCTGACAGACTGGTGTACAGTCAACAACCTTCACTGGAATGTAGAGAAGACCAAGGAAATGGTTGTTGACTTCAGGAAATCAAGACCGGACCACTCTCCGCTTAACATCAACGGCTCCTTTGTGGAGATCGTTAAGAGCACCAAGTTCCTTGGTGTCCACCTAGCGGAGAACCTCACCTGGTCCCTGAACCAACGCATTGTGAGGACAGCTGAGAGGATCATCGGAGTCTCTCTCCCCTCCGTCTTGGACATTCACACCACCCGCTGCATCCGCAAAGCAACCAGCATTGTGGATGACCCCACCCACCCTTCACACAGACTGTTCTCCCTCCTGCCATCAGGAAGAAGGTACCGCAGCATTCGGTCCAACACGACCAGACTCTGCAACAGCTTCTTCCCCCAAGCCATCAGACTTCTCAACGCAACTCAACGTCTGAACTGATATCTTTTCTGGTACATGTACACTCTCTCTCTCTCTCTCTCTCTCTCTCTCCAACCATTTACCCCAGATAAAAAGGGGAAGCATTTTTGCACAAAGCATTGCACTAATAACTTTACTACCTCACTGGACTCTATTTATTACACATCGCACAATTTGCACACTACCGCCAACTATTTATTATTCTCTGTCTGTATTGTGTTGTGTTGTCTGTCCGCACTTGTTTGTTTGTGTTGCACTTGTGTCTTGTATGCACTGTCTAAGTTGCACCATGGTCCTGGAGGAACGTTGTTTCGTTTCACTGTGTACTATGTATGTAGTTGAAATGACAATAAAAACCCACTTGACTTGACTTGACATGTCACACCTACACAAGCTGTGAAACAAGATTAACCAAGATTTTCTGTATACACTACATGGCTCTGCAGACCCTTGTATTACATCCTTATTTGTGTTTTGGTACCACATGAGCAGCATCCTTACTCGAAGATTCATTGTTAAGTGTACTTATGTGTATTGTATTGTGTGGTACATTCAAATAATTCTGAAGCCCACTGCATAACACCAATTACACGACGTGCAAAGCAAAAAAAGTCCAGATTTTGACTAAACAAGAAAAAATACAGCTTTAATAATTTTTTTTTACACTTCAAATTCAATTTCTTACCAGCTGCTTTGTACAGCAACCAGGCCCCATTCAAAGCAGACATTTTTCGGAAAGATTCTGTACTGACCCTCAGAAACGCCCTTGTGTCTTTCATGCTGATGCAGAACACAGAAAAACAGAACCAGCATTACTGATCAGTGCATATAAAAATCAACTGATTGCAGTTTCATAGCTAGAAATCAATACAAACACAAACACAAAGACAAGACTTTATCAGTGAGCTACAAGGCATAACTTGAGGCTCTGCAGGGTAGAGATAAAAAAGTGTGTTGACATTAATTGTATATGAAGTTTCACTAAAACACTGAATCAGTTTTGAAATCTGTCAGAAACAGTAAACAGGTTTTAAGGGCGAGACGTTCTACTTACAGTAACATATTTCTATCTTTATCTTGTCGTGCAGTGAGGGAGGAAGTAGGTACCTGTACAGCAGAGCGAACTCTGGACAGCACACTCTGCAGCATCCTTCCTCCAGACGAGCTCTGTCCTGCTTCAGTACTCTTAGTCTCTGAAGCCTGATCTTCTGCTTCTGACTCAGAGAACGTCTGAGGCTGTGGTCCGGTCCTCTGTGGGACAGCGCTGCTCTCGTCCCCACTCTGTCCCCTGTAATGGGAAGTGTGGTGGGGTCAGCTGTCGTTCTTCCTCTTGCCGCTTCTTGGGATGAGGCTGGGGTCAGCTCCCATCACTTTCTGGTCGACTGGACATTTTCAGTGTAACAGCTACATTTAACATTATATAACAAGTAGACTTACCTGGATCCTGGTTTCATTAGTGTGGCAGCCAGACCAGTTCCGTCTTTTGGACAGAAGGGCCCATGACCAAGTCAGGAGAGGGCGAGGACGGTGGAGACTGGAACACCTGGGGAGAGAAAAAACAGTTCATAAATGTAGTACTTACTGTGTAGTACATATTCTCGTCCACTCTGCGCAGACACAGCCAGTTGAACCTGCCTCGTGACCACTTCATTTCTTTGTGCTGTCTGCTGTCTTGTCCCTGAGGGGTGCCTGCTCCCCTGGTCTCCATGTCTGGCCTCTCTGAACCTGAGCTCCATCTACATTATTAGCGTAACAAATCATCCTAATGATGGTGCTGTGCAAACGACTACTTTTACCTAAATGGTTAACCTCACCTTTACTAACATGACACTAAGCTTGTATCTAGGTGGACAACAATATTGGACATTGTGATCCTATCTGTTCTCATGTGCACTTATTTGGATTCAATTCATCCCCAAAAGCGCATTACATGCAGCAAAGACTATGTATATGCCGTATATATAGACTCCATATGTAGCTATGTTCAATTACCTACCTGCCTAAAAGCTTCAGTACAAAAAAAGCTGTTACCACGTGAGTAATGCTCATCATAATGTTCATCTCTGTTATGTACCGAGAAACCAAGATGACCAACAGACACTCTAACACAGAGTAAGGCTACTGTACCGTTTTGAGATGTCGACTGTAAAGGCTGCATCAGCATTCCGATGATTCGCCTCGACGCATTCTGTAACTGCGTCTGTTTTAAGATGGCGGGGAAGAGGCATGTAGGCAACGGGAATGGATCAATACGTGTTCATAAAAAGTGTGAAGTTTGACTATTAAAATATTATTGTAAGATAGATAAACCAAAGTTTGCCTTGAACTCATCTGTCTGTGTTCCTCTTCGTCCTCCATCTTCGTGACAACATAGCAAACTGTACACAGCTGTGTGAAGAGGAATGTCAGTCTCACGTTCAGGATTTCCTTCAGCTTGATGGTGTCTCTCCCCCCTATGACTTTAGGAGCAGCTGTGACAGGATCCAGAATATTCAATTCCACCACCACTAAACTGGACTTCTGGACCCCAAACACTTCATCCTTACTGATCTGCAAATAGAAACGGGTGAGAAAGGTAAGTGGGGCTTTAGAAACTTTGGAAAAACTGTTATGTTATTGAATTATGAGGCTGTTACACAGTAGAAATATGAAAACTACCACATGCAAGCTAACGCTCCTGCACACTGACCTGACATCATGAAACAGTCAAGCTCTTCATTTTTTACTTCAGCTTTACTTTAAATAACCATTTGTCTGCTGTGCACAAAGAGAAGACACTGCTGAGTAATTCAAACCTGTATGGAGAAGTGTTTCCACTCATTGAAGGAGGTGGGGTATTTGTAGGGTCGCTGGATGGTTAACTTCAGCATTCTTCCAATACTGACCCTCAGAAACGCCCTTGTGTCTTTCATAGGAGCTGATGCAGAACACAGAAAAACAGAACCAGCATTACTGATCAGTGCAGATAAAAATCAACTGATTGCAGTTTCATAGCTAGAAATCAATACAAACAAAAAACACAAAGACAAGACTTTATCAGTGAGTCTTTATAAACTTTAAGCATACCAGTTTTACTGAAGCCTCTGCAGGTCCTTAGGTGTACAGTCAGGACCCCCGTCTGTTACAGAAACAAACATGTCAATAGTGTTTTACAGGTTCACATTTAAAGTCAAACAGAGAGAGATTTCAAACAATCTGTTTAATTAATCCTTAAAATGAATGAGACTAACCGGTGCTCCAAGAGGAATCAATGAATGGGATGGAGGAGCTTCCTTAGACTCCTCCTCATCCTCATCCTCATCTTCCGGAGCTACAAAGCATAACTTGAGGCTCTGCAGGGTAGAGATAAAAAAGTGTGTTGACATTAATTGTATATGAAGTTTCACTAAAACACTGAATCAGTTTTGAAATCTGTCAGAAACAGTAAACAGGTTTTAAGGGCGAGACGTTCTACTTACAGTAACATATTTCTATCTTTATCTTGTCGTGCAGTGAGGGAGGAAGTAGGTACCTGTACAGCAGAGCGAACTCTGGACAGCACACTCTGCAGCATCCTTCCTCCAGACGAGCTCCTTCCTGCTTCAGTACTCTTAGTCTCTGAAGCCTGATCTTCTGCTTCTGACTCAGAGAACGTCTGAGGCTATGGTCCGGTCCTCTGTGGGACAGCGCTGCTCTCGTCCCCACTCTGTCCCCTGTAATGGGATGTGTGGTGGGGTCAGCTGTCGTTCTTCCTCTTGCCGCTTCTTGTGATGAGACTGGGGTCAGCTCCCATCACTTTCTGGTCGATTGGTAGTTGTGTGGATGTTATGGCCATAGGGTGTATATGTCTGTGCACAATAATGGGTGAAAGGGATGTTTGTATTAAGTGATTTATTTTTTGTAGATATTTTTGGTATTTATCTGTACCTGTAAAATGGTTTAGCCTGGGTGGGACTTGAGATATATTAAGGACTGCTGTTGAGTCAGTGGAGTCCTTTTTTCCCCCCATGTGGTGACTGGATGCTGTTGAGTCAGCTGGGGCTTTTAGAAAATACAGTACTGATGATAAGTATTGTCTTGTAGGATTGCAGTCTACGCACAAACTTGCGTGTAGTCCGAGCCATAGCGGTTTGTTTTGAATCTGTTATTTTCTTTTCTTTGCTCCTTTTTTATTACATTTATTTGTTAATAAATTATTTAGTTTGGACTTACCTGGAGGTGACCCGTGTCATGATGTAGTAGACCCAACCTTCTTCCTTGCCCTCCCTCAGCAGCGAACTTTCACACTTCTCCATCTCTCTATTCCTTCGGTCTCCAGCCTCTCCTTTAATTCCTGAATCTCTCTCTTCAGGTTTTCCTCTAACTGCACAACTGCCAGAGTCTCCTTCTTTTCTCTTGAGCTGTCCTCTCATCTGTTTTTCTCTCTCTCTCTCTTTCTCGAGAACATTATCTCCATCTTTCTTCATTTTTCTTATCACTGTTCTGAAAGTAAAAAACACAAACAAGCAAAACTCTTCAGTGTCATAATGTACAGTTACTGGTTTTGTCTAAAGATGGAATCACTTCACCATCCACTGCTTCATTATCAGAGCAGTGAATCAGAAAGAATTAACCAGAAGACTGTCCAGTTTCAAATCTAGCAGGTCTTACTGATAAGACGTTAAATATTTTTTAAATTAGTTTGTTTTTATCGAGTTAACTTCTCAGGCGTGTGTGTTTGCTTGGTGCTAATATAACACAGGACATCTCAATCAAGGGTGCTAGCAGCAATTAGCATTGTGCTATTGTATCAACACAGGCTACTTATGAAGTGCATTAAAATGTTTCTTTATGCATTAAACAATGTAGAAGTAGAAGTAAATCTTTCTCTACTGCAGGTAAACAGTCAGTAGATGATCTGCTGTTAGATACTGTCTACAAGTGTCTCCTCGCTGTTTTCTTCTAATAGTTTAATCAGCTGAATTTGTTAACCCGCTTTTAATCGAGGTTGTTTTCTCTGATGGTTCTTACTGTATTACGGCCAATCAAATCAATACACTCTCCGCTAAACCCCGCCTTCTTTTCACAGTCCTCCAATCACTGCCGAGTGACCGTCGCCCTCAGTTCCATATCAGTAGTGATGGGGAATCGATTCTAAAAGAGTCGATTCTTTGACTCTAGCGCTTCTGGGAGTTAAACTGGACTCTTAGCCAATGTCTCTTAAAAATCGAAATGCTGGGAGCCGACTCCGTATCTATCTATCACCGTATCCGGATTGAGGGACGTTCAGACGGAGGCGAGTGTAAAAGCAGGAGAGTGTCTGAGTTTGAGTAGCGAGTTTGTTCAATTACCAGCTTTAAACGACACCAGCGCTGCTCACCAGCCGCTGTAGCACAAACTCCACTCATAGAAATGCTTTCAATCCTGAACCGCAATAAGCAATTATTACACACGACATAAGGAGCTAAACCAGTTTTAAGATGAAACTGTGGAGGTTTAAAGTGAGCCTTTAAAGCAGTAAAGTCTCCTCAGAGGAAGATGTGAGTTACCAGCACGCTGTCTTGACAGCATTGAAAACAGACATATATTGTCTAAAAGAACTTTACACTAATACTGTCATATCTAATAGCATAATTATTTATCATTTTCATGCAGTGTATAACATATTTCTTTTTTTTAAATTAGTACTTCCATCAGTGTTAACACTTCTCTGTACAGTTTAGTTTTACTCAGCAGTGTCTTCTGTTTGTTCACAGCAAACAAATTCTGCTTTAAAGTAAAACTGAAGTTCAAATCTGCCTGTATAAATACAGTTTATGGTAAATATCAGATCAGCACATTCAGGATTTGAAACGTAAAAACACTATTCCCGTGGCCGGACGTGTCCACAGACCCCCAAATCACACACTCACAGAACATGTAAACCTTTTCACAGAGGCTGTGCCGTTTATTTTACCACTGTGGGCTAAAAAGTGTCCGAGTTCTTTTAGCTCCAGTTTGCTTCTTAACATATCCGGGTCTGAGCGTCTACTAAACCGCAGAGTTTCTGTCTTTTCATGAGCTGCAATGAATGTAGCTTCCAGTTCCGGTCGGCGGCGCGTTAACACGCAGCGGTCACTCGAGAAATGGTGCTTTTTGTGTCATTGTTTGTGGATATTCACGTCCATCTCTGCAAATATGTGCACCGGAACACCAGTGCACATATCCTACCACCGCCTGACCCTGCTTCAGTGGAGAAATCAGCCTAAAAACAATCTTCCGGACGAAGTTCTGCAGACGCTACACGAGCTCTGCTACAAGACCCAGGCCTGCAGTCCGCGGCGTTTCCTGATGGCGGAGCCCGGCGGAAGTGTCATCGCAAACGGTGCGAGCGGAAGCAGAAGCGCGGTAAGAGAGCCGGGGTTCGCGCGAGGCTAAAGGCTAGCCCTAGCCGCCCGGCTATACCATCGCTGTTCCTCGCAAACGTCTGCTCCCTCGATAATAAACTGGACTGCATTCGACTCCAGCGAGCGACCCAGCGAGAGTTCAGAGACTGCTGTGCTCTAGTCTTTGTGGAATCGTGGCTCAGCGTCAGTATTCCAGACAGCGCCATTCAGCTAGACGGGCTAGCCTCGTTCAGAGCGGATAGGAGCGCGGCTCTGTCCTTCAGGACTGTTTTGAGTGCACTGCATGGGACATGTTCAGGGAGGCTGCGACTCTGTTAACTTGGAGGAGTACACAGCATCAGTCACTGGCTCCATCAGCAAGTGTATTGATGATGTCACTGTCTCCAAGATCATCACCATACGTCCAAACCAGAAGCCGTGGATGACTCCTGAGGTGCGTGCGCTACTGAGGGCCCGCGACTCGGCCTTCAGAGTGGGTGACAAGGCGGCCCTAAGGAAAGCAAGAGCCAAATTGTCACGAGCCATCCGAGAGGCAAAGCGCGCACACGCCCAGAGAATCCACAACCACTTCAAGGACACGGGTGACACATGGCACATGTGGCAGGGCATTCAGGAAATCACAAGCTACAGGACAATGCCACCGTCCTGTGACAGTGATGCCTTCCTCCCCGATGCCCTGAACGACTTTTATGCACGGTTTGAGGCACAGAACAACACGTTGGTGAGCAAGATCACACCCAAGTCAGACGAGCAGGTGTTGTGCCTCACTGCAGTGGACGTGAGGAAAACGCAGAAAAGCTCGGAAAACTGCAGGACCACACAACATCCCTGGCAGAGTGCTCAGAGAGTGTGCAGACCAGTTGACAGATGTTCTCACGGACATCTTCAGCGTCTCCCTGCGCAGCTCCACTGTCCCAACGTGCCTCAAGACCACCACCATCGTCCCCGTGCCGAAGAAGTCCACGGTGTCCTGCCTCAATGACTACCGTCCCGTAGCTCTCACGCCCATCATCATGAAGTGCTTCGAGAGGCTAGTCATGAGGAACATCAAGACCCAACTGCCCTCCTCATTGGACCCCCTGCAATTCGCATATCGTCCCAACCGCTCCACGGACGATGCCATCACCACCACCCTTCATCTCTCCCTTACCCACCTGAAGAAGAAGGACACCTACGTCAGAACGCTGTTCATAGACTTCAGTTCAGCATTCAACACCATCATCCCACAGAATCTTACCAGGAAGTTAAGCCTGCTGGGCCTCAACACGCCCCTATGCAACTGGATCCTGGACTTCCTGACAGGAAGGTCCCAGTTAGTCCGGTTCGGGGACAGCAGCTCAAGCACCATCACCATGAACACTGGGGCACCCCAGGGCAGTGTACTGAGTCCTCTGTTGTTCACCCTGCTGACTCATGACTGTGTTGCGAAACACAGTTCTAACAGCATCATAAAGTTCGCCGATGATACAACAGTGCTGGGTCTCATCAACCTTCACTGGAATGTAGAGAAGACCAAGGAAATGGTTGTTGACTTCAGGAAATCAAGACCGGACCACTCTCCGCTTAACATCAACGGCTCCTTTGTGGAGATCGTTAAGAGCACCAAGTTCCTTGGTGTCCACCTAGCGGAGAACCTCACCTGGTCTACACCAGCTCTACAGCCAAGAAAGCCCAGCAGCGTCTCTACTTCTGAGAAAGGCCCGTCTCCCTCCACCCATCCTCACCCTCCTCTATAAGGGGACCACAGAGAGCATCCTAAGCAGCTGCATCACTGCCTGGTTTGGGACCTGCACAGCCTCTGAGTCCCTCCAACGCATTGTGAGGACAGCTGAGAGGATCATCGGAGTCTCTCTCCCCTCCGTCTTGGACATTCACACCACCCACTGCATCCGCAAAGCAACCAGCATTGTGGATGACCCCACCCACCCTTCACACAGACTGTTCTCCCTCCTGCCATCAGGAAGAAGGTACCGCAGCATCCGGTCCAACACGACCAGACTCTGCAACAGCTTCTTCCCCCAAGCCATCAGACTTCTCAACGCAACTCAACGTCTGAACTGATATCTTTTCTGGTACATGTACTCTCTCTCTCTCTCTCTCTCTCTCTCTCTCTCTCTCTCTCTCTCCAACCATTTACCCCAGATAAAAAAGGGGAAGCATTTTTGCACAAAGCATTGCACTAATAACTTTACTACCTCACTGGAATCTATTTATTACACGTTGCATAATTTGCACACTACCAGCAATTATTTATTATTCTCTGTCTGTACTGTGTTGTGTTCTGTCTGTACTGTGTTGTGTTGTCTGTCCGCACTTGTTTGTTTGTGTTGCACTTGTGTCTTGTATGCACTGTCTATGTTGCTCCATGGTCCTGGAGGAACGTTGTTTCGTTTCACTGTGTACTATGTATGTAGTTGAAATGACAATAAAAACCCACTTGACTTGACTTGACTTGAAATATAGTTTAGTTTAAACACTGCACAGTGAAATACAGTACAGTTTAAACACTGCACAGTGAAATATAGTTCAGTTTAAACACTGCACAGTGAAATATAGTTCAGTTTAAACACTGCACAGTGAAATACAGTACAGTTTAAACACTGCACAGTGAAATACAGTTCAGTTTAAACACTGCAGAGTGAAATACAGTACAATTTAAACACCGCACAGTGAAATACAGTTCAGTTTAAACACTACACAGTGAAATACAGTACAGTTTAAACACTGCACAGTGAAATATAGGTTAGTTTAAACACTGCACAGTAAAATATAGTACAGTTTAAACACTGCACAGTAAAATATAGTTCAGTTTAAACACTGCACAGTGAAATATAGTTCAGTTTAAACACTGCACAGTGAAATACAGTACAGTTTAAATACAGCACAGTGAATATAGTGCAGTTTAAACACTGCACATTTAAAAATAGTTCAGTTTAAACACTTCACAGTGAAATACAGTACAGTTTAAACACCGCACAGTGAAATATAGTTCAGTTTAAACACTGCACATTTAAATATAGTTCAGTTTAAACACTGCACAGTGGAATATAGTAAAATTTAAACATTGCACAGTGAAATATAGTTCAGTTTAAACACTGCACAGTGAAATATAGTACAATTTAAACATTGCACAGTGAAATGCAGTACAGTTTAAACATTGCACAGTGAAATATAGTTCAGTTTAAACACTGCACAGTGAAATACAGTTCAGTTTAAACACTACACAGTGAAATATAGTTCAGGTTAAACACTGCACAGTGAAATATAGTTCAGTTTAAACATTGCACAGTGAAATATAGTACATTTTAATAAATTTTGACATAAATTTAGCATTTCATTTCTTGTAAATGTAAACCTACACGTATAGTTTCATGTTGCGGAATGTTATTTTTCATTTTGTCATGTTTTCTGAACCTATCATCTGTTCACACACAGTTATACGTGCTTTGCATTGAACATTTCCACGAGGTATACATTTAAAGAACCGCAGGTGAAAAGTCGCAAAACTGTGATTGGATTACATTTCATAGTGAACTGTGTTTAATTCTGACATTATTTCAACATTTTTCAACAACCCCGCCACAAGGAACAGAAGTGCTTCTCGGTATGTCCACTTGGGCAGCGTGAGGGGGACATCACATCACAGAGAGATTTGTCAATTTAAAATACACGAAATTTACAAAATGCAAAAATAGTCACATCTTCTACTGTTGCAATAATTTGATCAGCCACGACAGGCCATGTACAACAGTAACTTTACAGATACAAAACACACCAAAGTTCTTATTATTAATATGAATCACAGTAAATATTTGTTTCTCAAAGTTTCTAAAAGTGTAGCTTGTTAACAGCAGGCTGTGCTTGATGAGCAATATAACATATAGAATTTAATATTATTAATATCATTTCATTCACAGCACAACAGTTTTAGTAAGGTGTAGTGTTAATACAGGATTCAAAATATTGCATATTAATGATTTCAAATGATGATCACTGTACAGTTTCAGAACTGGAACAGTGTATTTTATAAAAATATATTAGCATTATTTAAATGTAACTGAATGGGTGTAAATCTCACTAGTTCAGATCTCTTTGATCTGCAGCAGAAGAGCAGCGGGGAAAGAGAGATTTCTCCACCAGTTCATTCATCGTTTTTTTAGGATGTTTCATCTGAAGAGAGAAAAAACAACTTGCTCATCATCTTTAATATCATAAGCAACAGAATTGCTGTCACACTTTGTACAGATATCAGTACAATCTGTTCTGAACACCTACCTGGTGGGAGTATACATAACCCAAGGAGCCGTATGTGAATGTTAGGTCGGCGTCCAACGTACAAACTTTCTATAAACATACAAAATTCAATCATGAATCTCTTTTTTCACACAAGCAGAAAATAAATTAATAGAATATTCTAAATGGACGCTGTACCTTGTGTCTGAGCCGCAGGTTAAAGTGGTGGCCAACTGACATTTTCTGTAGGAAAAGAGAAAAATATGGATTATATTCTCTCTACTGGTAATCAGTGACACTGAGCATGCCGTCCATGCCACACGTTGAAACTACATTCTATTTTGGTTGAAAGTCAAAGGTGAAAAGACGTCTTTTTGGAGTGGTTGAAAAGACGTTGATGTGAAAAGTATTTTCTACGTGTATTATTGTTTGAAAGTGAAAGGTGAAAAGACGTGTTTTTTAATTGGTGTCACGCCTCCCGTCCATGTGCCCTTGTTTACGTCCCGTCCATGTGTTTCTGTTTTGTCACGTGCTCCCTGGCCCCGCCCGTCACACCTGTTTTCCATCGGTCCTGAGTTGTGTCACCTGTTCCCTCTTGTTAATCTGTGTATATATACCCTGTGTTTGCAGTCTTTCTTGGTCCTTCGTTGTTTTACTGTCAGTGTGTTCATAGTTTCTTGTCTGTTTTGTTAATATGAATCGCATTAAACCTATCAGTCCTCATTTGCGTGTGTATCCGCTTCAGCCGTCTTACACACCGTGACAGAGCGAAGAACCACAAAATGGATACAGCGGATGGGGATTTTCTTCCTACGTGGGAGCTGTACGCGCTGTTGATGGCGGCCGGGTGTGCAGCTGTCTCGGCGAACCAGGCTAAGCGGTGTAGCAAACGCAGTAGCCGGAAGCAGACTTTGCGGGCGCCCGCCTGCACAGGTTTCTGTGTTCCTGTCCCCGTCGTTCTGTTTGTTCCTGTTTTTCTGCCTTGTCCCCCTCCTGGTCTGTTGTCTCGTGTTTTGTCCTGTTCCCGTTTTTGAGTCCTGTCTGGTGTTTCGTTGTTTTCCTTGTCCTCGTGTTGGTCTCCTCCCGTTTCGTCTCGTCATCCTCCTCCTGCGTCCTCTCATCAGCCTCCTCCCTTGACCTCTCGTTGTGTTCCTCGTTTCTCTCGTCTTCCTCCTCCCTTGTCGTCTCGTCGTCTTCCTCCTGTGACTTCTCGTCATCTTCCTTCCTGTTTATCTCGTCGTCCTTACTCGTCCTTGTCTTTCCTGTTTTTTTTGTTCCTGTGTGCCTGTTCCTGTGTTCTTCTGTGCCTGTCTGCCCGTTCCTGTCTTCTGTGCCTGTCTGCTCGTTCCTGTCTTCTGTGCCTGTCCGCCCGTTCCTGTCTCTCTGTGTCTGTTCCCGGTCTGCTCCGTCTGTCTGTTCCCGGTCTGTTCCTGGTCTGTCCCGTCTTTGTCCTGGCCCTCCTCTGGGGCGGCTCCTGGGATTGGCTCCCCGGGGGGGTGCTGTCACGCCATGTGCCTTTGTTTATGTCCTGTCCATGTGTTTCTGTTTTGTCACGTGCTCCCTGTCTCCGCCCTTGCCCCGCCTCGCACACCTGTTCCCCATCGATGTTTAGTCTCGTCACCTGTTCCCTCTTGTTAGCCCGTGTATATATACCCAGTGTTTGCCCTATGTCTTGGTCGCTCATTGTTGTTGATGCAATTGTCATTGTGATGGTGAAATCATGTTACGCTTTTTTTTTTTGTTTTGCGTGTCTTCGTCTGAATAAACCGCGTTTCGTTTATGGAAAGCCCGCGTGTGTGTCCGCTACCGCTTCACCGTGACAAAACTACATACAACATTATCAAAATCAAACTTTTCCACCAAACGGGACACACTTCATTCATATTACCAGATTGTTGTCTAACCAACTACAAAATGTTGGACATAATGAAAAGCACTTTCATCTTAGCAAGCTCTGCCAAAATACTAAAATAGTCCAGATTGTTCACATTCACAGAAAGTGTATTTTTCACTAAACAAGTCAGTGCAACATATGCACAGCAGATATATTTACATTGGAGTGAACAAAAATATGCTCTCAAAAACAGCAAACTGAAAAAGAAAATTACAGATAAAATGTGCAGAAAAAGTTATATTAGTTTACAGCGGCAGCTTCCTGTATACTGGTGAACATTTGGCCTCTTCTTCCACCATGGTGGCATCTCGCAGTAAACAGAAAAAACTCAAATATAGGGCTTGAACAATGCAGCCTAAAGATCCCACAGTAAAGTGAATTATACAGGACTTGTACAGTTAGTGTATGACATCAGCCATCCATAAAGTAAACAGGTGTCTCCCAACTGATACACTATGATATGGGGTATACTAATTCTGGTTACACACATGTACTCCAGTCTAAATGTCCAAATGACAGAGGCCAAAGTAAAATGGCTTAAGTTGGGCTGCACTCTCTGTCCAGCCTCTCACATTGTCAGCCCATGGTTGATGACATGATCAACTAAGGTTGCTCAGATTCCATTTGAAAGTTGCTGTCTTCTTTGGCTATGGACTCCTCTACCAGCTCTTTAAATTGCAAAATGTGTGCAAAGCAGAAAACGAGTTTAGAGTTTTGGAGACTTGAGAAGAGGTTTTGCTCTCTGTGTGTCAGTTACAATAACTGTGCTATGCATGTCATTTTAGTGTGTAATAATAACTGTAATAGGAGCAGTTCTTAGTTCTATGATGCATTTATATGATATTGTTTATGTTTGGAATATAGCTTATTGTACCAATATAAAATAAAAATCCTTTGTAGTAGTAATATTTAAAATAACTTTATGTAAATGTAGAATTTAAAACTGATTTGTTTAACAGTTCATGTCTTTTAAACAGATACACATTGGTGAAGGAGTTTATATCAATGTTCACCAGTGGAGGAGAGTCCAAGAGAGCAGGAAGGACGGTTTGTTTGTCAAGGAGCTGGCAGTGTGCATTTGGGGCACAAGCACTTTGGCCAACCAGAGTCTGGAGGGGAAATGTTGCCCCACAACTAAAGCAACCCCAAGGGACCCTCTGACTCCTCAAGAGCTTAAAGCCCTGAAAAGTAAGAGGATAGTTTTTCATTTTGTCATGTAATTGACATTTTAAAAATCAATAATATATGGGGAGGTTCTCTCTTTTGCATTTATATATATATATATATATAATTGTGTAAAAGTTTGCTTTCAAAAGTGGCTGGAGATTTGGAGCTGAGGTCTAGAGCTGGAGAACTAGGACATTATGTAACTGAAAAAGTTTAAGATATTAACAAAAAATCTTAAAAAGAGTACATTATTACATTGCTTTTAATTACATGCATTTATTAGTTATCTTTATTAAATATTCATGATAATTAATTAAAAACCTTTACAGTAAATCTAGCTTTAAAGTGCTTTAAAGGAAAAATAAAATTGTTGTTTATATGTTTTAAAAATGTCATTGTGTCTTGCAGTTGTTGTAACTTCGTCTTTTGTCGTCAGAATGAAGAGGGAGACCAGACAGAGTTTCAAGCTTGTTTAATTGCGGTACCGTCTTAGCCCTGATCAGGAGCTGTTCAGGATCTGGTCTGATCTGAACTGGTCTGCATATGGTGTCTTATAGGGGCCGACCTTCTATTGCATTCGGGTCACATGGGCTTCTCCTGTGGAAGTGATTGGAAACAAGCCTTACCAGGGAACAAGCCCAGCTGCATCCAAGCCTTACATCATCAAGTGCAATGCAAAGCATGGGGTGCAGTGGTGGAATGAATAAAAATATCAGGGTTCTTTACTGTTTGGATACTCGAATACTTGTACTTGTGTCAAAGTTTGTAATTGGTGAGAAACCAATTAAATGTATTTTAAAAAATTAATTACATTAAATATTCAAATACACTGAAAGTCAAATACAGAAAGAAAACCATAAAACAATGCCTAATTTAGAAATGAGTGTTTTTTAGTTTAGCACTTTGATAATGCTCGATGATAATGTATTTTGGTAGCTATATGTTAGC
This sequence comes from Megaleporinus macrocephalus, assembly GCA_021613375.1. Lineage (NCBI taxonomy): Eukaryota > Metazoa > Chordata > Actinopteri > Characiformes > Anostomidae > Megaleporinus > Megaleporinus macrocephalus. Next base: position 30,962,578 of record CM038703.1, read on the forward strand.
TCAGTGCTATTTAAGATTTTAACCTGAGCTCTAGTTTGAATATGGACAGTTTAGCTCACAACAGGCATTTAAACATTCTTTACATTGTCTTACTGTTTTAAATAAGGATTTATTCAAATGATTGAAACTGAATTCAGTCTTTTATTATTGTAGCATTAGCCTCACAGCCGCTTAGCTATCTGCTACCTGCTCAGCCCACTAGTAAAATTACAAGAACAGCAAAGCTCAGAAAGAAGCAGCTCCAGCACAGAAGTGGAGAGAGAGACAGTTTGTGTAGTACATGTACAGTAAACGGCTAAAGTTCAGGTCTTAATTTTGATTTGTTTAATAAAACCTAAAAAAAAACTCCTAAGACAGCATAGTTTTAGTTTAACAGTGAAAAATAATCATCCAAGTAACCAACATCCATACAGGAAACACTGTTTACTCACATAGCTCTTTTCACTCACACTAGATCAGACTCTCATCTCTTTGAGTGGGTGAGACATAAACCCCCAACAAAAGCCACAGTAGCCACAAAAGCCATGTTTGTAATGACATATTTTAAATGAATAACAAAAAGTTACAAAATATTAATAATCATTAGTAATGTTCGACTCAAATAACATAAAAAACATGTTCATACAGGTTATTCTGGCTGCTGTGCGAGACCACATCTCCCCAAGAGGGAGGTTCTCGTAGCTCTGCTGTAGTCCAATTAGGTTCATTAGTTTTATAGACCAGTTTATCTCCAGTTACACTTCCACAAAAAGCTACACACTAAATTCTGCCTTCATTTTATTGGAGGAGCTTCAGCACATTGATGTTGTTTGCTGCAGGGTGGTTGAAATGGTGGGAATGGAGGAGGATGAAGAAGACAGACGGGCCAGTGTTGAGAGACATGGAGACAGACCTGGGGTCCTATGGGGGGCGTTTAGGGTACTCACACTGTACGCACACTGCTCACACACAGCTATGAAACACTTGTACATGTGGGGTATAATGATGATAATGTGTACACAGACTCAGCTAAATGTTAATACTGACACTAATAAGGTGATTTAGTGCCATCATAATATCCTACTTACAGTTTTATGAAGAGCACTGTCTATAATTAAGTACTACAGTTGGACAGGAAGGTGGGGAATTCTTCAGACCACCAGGAGATCGAAAAAGATATGAAAAGGCTGATGACAGGAGCAGTCGCTGAAAAGGCTGAACGTAGTTTCTCCAGAAAACCTTTTCCTTTGTGCTGCTAAACTCTGCCCTCATTTTACAGTGAAATCATTTCTGGACGTGCTCTAAATCTGTAGTCTGTGCACAATCATTCAGATGCATGTACGAGTAGTGTGTGTATGTAAGAGTTCCACAGCTCTATGTTAGTAGTGTACACCAGCGTTCAGTATCCTTCACCATAAACGATCCCCCATAGGGTTCTGCTCTGTTCTCTCTACCTCCTCGTCTTACATTTAGCTTTGCCTTCTTTCTTTCTTTCTGCAGTCGTTCCACTCTTCTTCTTGTCCTCTCTTTTCTTTTGATTTTTCTTTCTAGACAGGACCTGCCAAATACAATATCACTCTTTAAATGCAGTACATGATACATAAAAACACCACACTAGCACTGGAGTTCAGCAAAACTGGCATGTGCACCACCAACACCCACATACCTCAGAGCTCTCATCCTTACTGCAGGGAGAGTCAGTGGCTGAATCCTTCTTCAGGACCAGCTTCTCCAAGAACTGCACCCTACCCTCTGCAGTCTTACACGCCTCCAAATCCTTACGTAGCAGTGCCAACCTGAAAAACACACAAATACAACCATAAAGAATCTCTGAGTCATATCAGTGTTAGATGATCTCAAATCTAAAAAAGAATCCTATTAAAATGATCATCATGAAAATTCTGTGAATGTTTAAAATGTTTTTTTTTTTTTATGTGGTATTAATATGCAGCATCGCTACATAAATAACCCCAGCCTAAACCAAACTGAGCTCATCCATTCTAGTCTTAACTTAGGCCTCATTGAAAAATGACACTGACCTGCCTCTCCTCCTGATGAGTTCCGTCACCTCAGTGGATATCCTGAGCTGTGTGCTGCTCGGTTTGTCCACTTGGGGCAGCGTGGAGGGGGACGTCTCATCACTGAGAGAGATAGAGAGAGATTTGTCCATTTAAAATACACAAAATATTTCAAATTTAAGAGTAGTCAGTATTATTGATATGAATCACAGTAAATAATTGTTTCTCAATGCAGTGTAGTTTGTTAACAGGAGGTTCTGGTTCACAAGTAATATAACATATATAATATAACATTATTAATATTATTTCATTCACAGCACAACAGTTTTAGTAAGGTGTAGTGTTAATACAGGATTCAAAATATTGCATATTAATGATTTCAAATGATGATCACTGTACAGTTTCAGAACTGGAACAGTGTATTTTATAAAAATATATTAGCATTATTTAAATGTAACTGAATGGGTGTAAATCTCACTAGTTCAGATCTCTTTGATCTGCAGCAGGAGAGCAGCGGGGAAAGAGGGATTTCTCCACCAGTTCATTCATCGTTTTTTCAGGATGTTTCATCTGAAGAGAGAAAAAACAACTTGCTCATCATCTTTAATATCATAAGCAACAGAATTGCTGTCACACTTGTACAGATATCAGTACAATCTGTTCTGAACACCTACCTGGTGGGAGTATCCATAACCCAAGGAGCCGTATGTGAATGTTAGATCGGCGTCCAACGTACAAACTTTCTGTAAACATACAAAATTCAATCAGAAATCTCTTTTTTCACACAAGCAGAAAATAAATTAATAGAATATTCTAAATGGACGCTGTACCTTGTGTCTGAGCCGCAGGTTAAAGTGGTGGCCAACTGATATTTTCTGTAGGAAAAGAGAAAAATAAAGATTATTTTCTCATTACTGGTAATCAGTGACACTGAGCAGCTTGAAGGAAAACTGTGTACAGCTGTGTGAAGAAGAACGTCAGTCTCACATTCAGGATTTCCTTCAGCTTGATGGTGTCTCTCCCTATGACTTTTGGAGCAGCTGTGACAGGATCCAGAATATTCAATTCCACCACCACTAAACTGGACTTCTGGAAGCCAAACACTTCATCCTTACTGATCTGCAAATAGAAACAGGTGAGAAAGGTAAGTCGGGCTTTAGTAACTTTGGAAAAAACTGTTATGTTACTGAATTATGAGGTTGTTACACAGTAGAAATATGAAAACTACCACATGCAAGCTAACGCTCCTGCACACTGACCTGACATCATTAAACTGTCAAGCTCTTCAATTTTAACTTCAGCTTTACTTTAAAGAACCATTTGTCTGCTGTGCACAAAGAGAAGATACTGCTGAGTAATTCAAACCTGTATGGAGAAGTGTTTCCACTCATTGAAGGACATGGGGTCTTTGTAGGGTCGCTGGACGGTGCACTTCACCATTCTTCCTATACTGACCCTCAGAAACGCCCTTGTGTCTTTCATAGGAGCTGATGCAGAACACAGAAAAACAGAACCAGCATTATTAATCAGTGCAGATAAAAATCAACTGATTGCAGTTTCATAGCTAGAAATCAATACAAACACAAACACAAAGACAAGACTTTATCAGTGAGACTGTATAAACTTTAAGCATACCAGTTTTACTGAAGCCTCTGCAGGTCCTTAGGTTTACAGTCAGGACCCCCGTCTGTTACAGAAACAAACATGTCAATAGTGTTTACATTTAAAGTCAAACAGAGAGAGATTTAAAGCAATCTGTTTAATTAGTCCTTAAAATGAATGAGACTAACCGGTGCTCCAAGAGGAATCAATGAATGGGATGGAGGAGCTTCCTTAGACTGCTCTTCTTCATCCTCATCTTCCGGAGCTACAAAGCATAATTTGAGGCTCTGCAGGGTAGAGATATAAAAAAGTGTGTTAACATTAATTATATATGAAGTTACACCAAAACACTGAATCAGTTTTGAAATCTGTCAGAAACAGTAAACAGGTTTTAAGGGCGAGACGTTCTACTTATAGTAACATATTTCTATCTTTATCTTGTTATGCAGTGAGGGAGTAATTACCTGTACAGCAGAGCGAACTCTGGACAGCACACTCTGCAGCGTCCTTCCTCCAGACGAGCTCCTTCCTGCTTCAGTACTCTGAGTCTCTGAAGCCTGATCTTCTGCTTCTGACTCAGAGAACGTCTGAGGCTGTGGTCCGGCCTTCTGTGGGACGCTGCTCTTGTCCCCCACTCTGTCCTCTGTAACTGGAACTGTGGTGGGGTCAGCTGTCCGCTCTTCTTGCCACTGCTCCAACTCTCCAGCCTCCATCTCCCCGGTCTCAATGTCCAGCCTCTCTTTCAATTCCTGAATCTCTTTCTTCAGGTTCTCTTCTATCTGTACAACTGCCAGAGTCTCCCTCTCATTTCTTTCTACCTGCTCCTTCATTCTCTGCAGCTGTCCTCTCATCTGTTTCTCCCTCTCTCTGGACATTGAAATCTCCCTCTCATACTGTTTCAGAGCTTCTTCTAAAGCTCTGATCTCTTCATCTTCAGGCCTCCCCTCCTCTTTCTGCTCCCCGCTCCACCCGTTGTGGTGCTGCTGACTATAAGATACAAGACAACTGGATTAATACAGATGTGGTTTCTACGTGTTTGAAAAATAACTATTGTGGATTATTAAAACTGTACCTGCATTGTCTTCTGCTGTTTGTTGCTTTTCTTCATTTTAATCTTCTTAATTTGATTATTGTCTTCTGAAATTGAAAATCACAAACAAACAAAACTCTTCAGTGTCATAATGTACAGTTTTGTCTGTGGATGGAATCACTTCACTGTCTACTGCTTCATTATCAGAGGAGTGAATCAGAAAGAATTAACTGTCCAGTTTTAAATCTAGCAGGTCTTACTGATGAGTTAGTTTGTTTTCGAGTAAATTTCTCATATGTGTGTTTGCTTGGTGCTAATATAACACAGGACATCTCAATCAGGGTGCTAGCAGGAATTAGCATTGTGCTATTGTATCAACACAGGCTACTTATGAAGTGCATTAAAATGTTTCTTTATGCATAAAACAATGTGATGTAATAACATGTACAGCAATTCTTTATATACCGTTTATATTCTGAACAGTTAACATTTAGACCTGAACATTAAATAGTACATAGGTTTAACAGTAAAAGTAGATCTTTCTCTACTGCAGGTAAACAGTCAGTAGATGATCTGATGTTAGATACTGTCTACAAATGTCTCATCGCTGTTTTCTTCTAATAGTTTAATCAGCTGAATTTGTTAACCCGCTTTTAATGGTGGTTGTTTTCTCTGAGGGTTCTTACTGTATTATGACCAATCAAATCAATACACTCTCCGCAAAACCCCGCCTTCTTTTCACAGTCCTCCAATCACTGCCGAGTGACCGTCGCCCTCAGTTCCATATCAGTAGTGATGGGGAATCGATTCTAAAAGAGTCGAAGAGAGTCTAAAAGAATCAATTCTTCGACTCTAGCGCTTCTGGGAGATAAAGTTGACTCTTAGCCAATGACTCTAAGAATCGAAATGCTGGGAGTCGACTCCGTATCTATCTATCACCGTATCCGGATTGAGGGACGTTCAGACGGAGGCGAGTGTAAAAGCAGGAAATTGTCTGAGTTTGAGTAGCGAGTTTGTTTAATTACCAGCTTTAAACGACACCAGCGCTGCTCACCAGCCGCTGTAGCACAAACTCCACTCATAGAAACACTTTCAATACGTCCTGAACCGCAATAAGCAATTATTACACACGACATAAGGAGCTAAACCAGTTTTAAACTTCATTGGCGGCTAAAAGCTGAAATTGCGGAGGTTTAAAAGCCGAACAAAACATCGTCGTTACAGATTAAACTCACTGGTTTTTAGCTATTTAAGGTGGAACGGAGGGATTTAAAGGAGTAAAGTCTCCTCAGAGGAAGATGTGAGTTACCAGCACGCTGTCTTGACAGCATTGAAAACAGACATATATTGTCTAAAAGAACTTTAGTTCTTTTCTACCAGCAGAACAACAGAAATCTGAGATTATACTGACCTCGTGCTGATCTCTCTGAGTTGCGGTCGCGTCTGAGACATAAACGCGTTTGTTGTCTTATTTATAACCTGTCATCACCACGGAGACCAGCCTCTCTCATTATGACGTCATCTGACGTGAGGGACATTCTGTCTATATGAAGAAAGACACATGGGCGTTTTTGAGGGTCAGTATTGGAAAAATGGTGAGGGGCTCTGTCCAGCAGCCCTACAAAGACCCCATATGCTTCCACCAGTGATAACACTTCTCTGTACAGTTTAGTTTTACTCAGCAGTGTCTTCTGTTTGTTCACAGCAAACAAATTCTTCTTTAAAGTAAAACTAAAGTTCAAATCTGCCTGTACGAATACAGTTTATGGTAAAGATCAGCACATTCAGGATTTGAAACAGGTTTCCGTTTATTTCTAGGGGAACAGGATCGACACTCGCTCTCTGATTGTTAAATCTGACGTAAAAAGTCATTCCCGGGGCCGGACGTGTACACACACCTCCAAAACACACAATCACAGAACATGTAAACCTTTTCACAGACGCTGTCTTGTTTATTTTACCACTGTGGGCTAAAAGTGTCCGAGTTCTTTTAGCTCCAGTTTGCTTGTTAACATGTCCGGGTCTGAGTGTCTACTAAACCGCTGAGGTTCTGTTTTTCACCAGCTGCAATGAAATATAGTACAGTTTAAACACTGCACAGTGAAATATAGTACAGTTTAAACACTGCACAGTGAAATATAGATCAGTTTAAACACTGCACAGTAAAATATAGTACAATTTAAACAATGCACAGTGAAATATAGATCAGTTTAAACACTGCACAGTGAAATATTGATCAGTTTAAACACTGTACAGTTAAATATAGTACCGTTTAAACACTGCACAGTGAAATATAGATCAGTTTAAACACTGCACAGTAAAATATAGTACAATTTAAACAATGCACAGTGAAATATAGATCACTTTAAACACTGCACAGTGAAATATTGATCAGTTTAAACACTGTACAGTGAAATATAGTACAGTTTAAACACTGCATAGTGAAATATAGATCAGTTTAAACACTGCACAGTAAAATATAGTACAATTTAAACAATGCACAGTGAAATATAGATCAGTTTAAACACTGCACAGTGAAATATTGATCAGTTTAAACACTGTACAGTGAAATATAGTACAGTTTAAACACTGCATAGTGAAATATAGATCAGTTTAAACACTGCACAGTAAAATATAGTACAATTTAAACAATGCACAGTGAAATATAGATCACTTTAAACACTGCACAGTGAAATATTGATCAGTTTAAACACTGTACAGTGAAATATAGTACAGTTTAAACACTGCATAGTGAAATATAGATCAGTTTAAACACTGCACAGTAAAATATAGTACAATTTAAACAATGCACAGTGAAATATAGATCAGTTTAAACACTGCACAGTGAAATATTGATCAGTTTAAACACTGCACAGTGAAATATAGTACAGTTTAAACACTGCACAGTGAAATATAGATCAGTTTAAACACTGCACAGTAAAATATAGTACAATTTAAACAATGCACAGTGAAATATAGATCAGTTTAAACACTGCACAGTGAAATATTGATCAGTTTAAACACTGTACAGTGAAATATAGTTTAGTTTAAACACTGCACAGTGACATATAGATCAGTTTAAACACTGCACAGTGAAATATAGTACAGTTTAAACACTGCACATTGAAATATAGTACAGTTTAAACACTGCACAGTGAAATATAGTTTAGTTTAAACACTGCACAGTGAAATATTGTTCAGTTTAAACTCTGCACAGTGAAATATAGATCAGTTTAAACACTGCACAGTGAAATATAGTACAGCTTAAACACTGCACAGTGAAATATAGTACAGTTTAAACACTGTACAGTGAAATATCGTTTAGTTTAAACACGGGGCAGTAAAATATAGTACAGTTTAAACACTGCACAGTGAAATATAGTTTAGTTTAAACACTGCACAGTGAAATATAGTTCAGTTTAAACACTGCACAGTGGAATATAGTTCAGTTTTAAGACTGCACAGTGAAATATTGTTCAGTTTAAACAGTGCACAGTGAAATATATTACAGTTTACACACTGCACAGTGAAATATAGTTTAGTTTAGACATTGCACAGTGAAATATAGTACAGTTTTAAGACTGCACAGTGAAATACATTATAGTTTAAACACTGCACAGTGAAATACAGTACAGTTTAAACACTACACAGTGAAATATAGTTCAGTTTAAACACTGCACATGGAAATATAGTTCAATTTAAACACTGCACAGTGAAATATAATACAGTTTAAACACTGCACAGTGAAATTTAGTTTAGTTTAAACACTGCACAGTGAAATGTAGTGCAGTTTAAACTCTGCACAGTGAAATATGGGGCAGTTTAAACACTACACAGTGAAATATAGTTCAGTTTAAACACTGCACATGGAAATATAGTTCAATTTAAGCACTGCACAGTGAAATACAGTTCAGTTTAAACACTGCACAGTGAAATATAATACAGTTTAAACACTGCACAGTGAAATTTAGTTTAGTTTAAACACTGCACAGTGAAATGTAGTACAGTTTAAACTCTGCACAGTGAAATATGGGGCAGTTTAAACACTGCACAGTGAAATATAGTTCCATTTAAAGACTGGACAGTGAAATATGGTACAGTTTAAACACTGCACAGTGAAATAGAGTTTAGTTTAAACACTGCACAGTGAAATACAGTACAGTTTAAACACTGCACAGTGAAATATATTTCTGTTTAAACACTGTACAGTGACATAGTACATTTTAATCACTGCACAGTGAAATATAGTTCTGTTTAAACACTGTACAGTGACATATAGTACATTTTAATCACTGCACAGTGAAATATAGTTCTGTTTAAACACTGTACAGTGACATATAGTACATTTTAATCACTGCACAGTGAAATATAGTTCTGTTTAAACACTGTACAGTGACATATAGGATGTTTTAAATACTGCACAGAGAAATATAGTACCGTTTAAACACTGCACAGTGAAATATAGTTCAGTTAAAACTCTGCACAGTGAATATTTTAATACATTTCGACTTAAACTTAGCATTTCTTTTCTTTTAAATATTAACCTACATGTATAGTTTTTTGTTGCAGGATGTAACTTTTCATTTTGTCATGTTTTCTGCATCTATCATCTGTTCACACACATTTATTTCCCTTTAGTCTCCCAACATCAAGCTGAAGCATTAGCACTTCTGTTTTATCTTACTGAGTTACATAATATCCAGTAAAATCTATATTTATACATATATATTTCCTAATATCACAAAATATGATATGAAATATTTGAGCTTTGTTTTAGTTCTGGTGTACAAATAAAATGCTAGCCCAGCATTAGCACTGCGCTCTGGCAACTAGAGGTATAATTGTACCCTCAGCCCACGATTCAGTTCATCACACTGGGCCCACGATCCTTGCAATAATTTAAATAAAGTCTGAATGAAGGAAAATTTAAACTAATCATGTTGTTGCACAGCTTACTAATGACACTAGAGCTAGGAAGCAGGAGGACTGCTGGAGTGAGGTGTTGATTGGAGCAGATTTCTTACAAATGTTAGTGTTTAACCAGTGCAGTTGTATTAGATGGCATAATTAAAAGAGTGACTATTACCCATGATGCACTGAAAAACCTCCACTATGCACTGATATCACTGATAAACCTCCAGGATGCACTGATATCACTGATAAACCTCCACTATGCACTGATATCACTGATAAACCTCCAGGATGCACTGATATCACTAATGAACCTCCACTATGCACTGATATCACTGATAAACCTCCACTATGCACTGATATCACTGATAAACCTCCACTATGCACTGATATCACTGATAAACCTCCACTATGCACTGATATCACTGATAAACCTCCAGGATGCACTGATATCACTGATAAACCCCCACTATGCACTGATATCCTCATATCCTCTGTACACCCCCTCGTTATCCCAACCGTGTTAGCATGAGGGAGATCGGATGGGTGAATAACAAAGGCCAAGTTAGGTCTTGAGGGTGTCCTGCTCAGTCTAGTGGCGCACTCCTCGTTTCACCCGTTAGTTCTTCTTCTTTTGTTTATTGACTTAGGACGTGGAACTCTCTAAAGGTAGAATGGCCTAAAGTACGGTAGTAACGCTTAACAAGCGCCGGCCTCTGTCTCTATACTAACACAAACCAGAACTAACTCTGTCTCTGTACTAACACAAACCAGAACTAACTCTGTCTCTGTACTAACACAAACCAAAACTAACTCTGTCTCTGTATTAACCTAAACCAGAACTAACTCTGTCTCTGTACTAACCCAAACCAGAACTAACTCTGTCTCTGTACTAACCCAAACCAGAACTAACACTGTCTCTGTACTAACCCAAACCAGAACTAACTCTGTCTCTGTATTAACCTAAACCAGAACTAACTCTGTCTCTGTACTAACACAAACCAGAACTAACTCTATCTCTGTACTAACCCAAACCAGAACTAACTCTGTCTCTGTACTAACACAAACCAGAACTAACTCTGTCTCTGTATTAACCTAAACCAGAACTAACTCTGTCTCTGTACTAACCCCAACCAGAACTAACTCTTTCTTTTCTCTTTCCGAGGAAAAAAAACGCCCACCTATCCCGCCGAATACTGTAAAGGACTGACCACCAGGGACCCCTGTCACTTGGCACCAACCAGTTCTCCTCTCCATTTGTGCCATTTGCTCCATCATTGACTGCATCGCTGTATTATCCACCTGATGTAGCACCTGTACAGCTTCTAAAGCTTCTACCATCAGACTCAGCTTTAGTTTATAAACTGTAAATACTGTTCGACCAGAGGAGGATGGGTCTCCCCTTGTGAGTCTGGTTCCTCCCAAGGTTTCTTCCTCCAGTTGAGGGAGTTTTTCCTTGCCACTGTTGCCTCTGGCTTGCTCACAGGGGGATAAACAGCTGTGATTTCATGTTTTTCATGTTTTTAAAATTCCTGTAAAGCTGCTTTGTGACAACATCGTTGTAAAAAGCACTATACAAATAAACTTGAAATGACTATGCACTAATATCACTGATAAACCTCCAGGATGCACTGATATCACTGATAAACCTCCAGGATGCACTGATATCATTGGTAAACCTCCACTATGCAATGATATCACTGATAAACCTCCACTATGCACTGATATCACTGGTAAACCTCCACTATGCATTGATATCACTGATAAACCTCCACTATGCACTGATATCACTGATAAACCTCCACTATGCACTGATATCACTGACAAACCTCCACTATGCACTGATATCACTGGTAAACCTCCACTATGCACTGATATCACTGATAAACCTCCAGGATGCACTGATATCACTGGTAAACCTCCACTATGCACTGATATCACTGATAAACCTCCACTATGCACTGATATCACTGATATACTTCCAGGATGCACTGATATCACTGATAAACCTCCACTATGCACTGATATCACTGATAAACCTCCAGGATGCACTGATATCACTGATAAACCTCCACTATGCACTGATATCACTGACAAACCTCCACTATGTACTGATATCACTGACAAACCTCCACTATGCACTGATATCACTGATAAACCTCCACTATGCACTGATATCACTGACAAACCTCCACTATGCACTGATATCACTGGCAAACCTCCACTATGGACTGATATCACTGGTAAACCTCCACTATGCACTGATATCACTGATAAACCTCCAGGATGCACTGATATCACTGATAAACCTCCACTATGCACTGAAATCACTGATAAACCTCCACTATGCACTGATATCACTGACAAACCTCCACTATGCACTGATATCACTGACAAACCTCCACTATGCACTGATATCACTGATAAACCTCCAGGATGCACTGATATCACAAATATACCTCCACTATGAACTGATATCACTGATAAACCTCCACTATGCACTGATATCACTGACAAACCTCCACTATGCACTGATATCACTGATCAACCTCCAGGATGCACTGATATCACTGATAAACCTCCACTATGCACTGATATCACTGACAAACCTCCACTATGCACTGATATCACCGGCAAACCTCCACTATGCACTGATATCACTGGTAAACCTCCACTATGCATTGATATCACTGATAAACCTCCACTATGCACTGATATCACTGACAAACCTCCACTATGCACTGATATCACTGGTAAACCTCCACTATGCACTGATATCACTGGTAAACCTCCACTATGCACTGATATCACTGATAAACCTCCAGGATGCACTGATATCACTGGTAAACCTCCACTATGCACTGATATCACTGATAAACCTCCACTATGCACTGATATCACTGATATACTTCCAGGATGCACTGATATCACTGATAAACCTCCACTATGCACTGATATCACTGATAAACCTCCAGGATGCACTGATATCACTGATAAACCTCCACTATGCACTGATATCACTGACAAACCTCCACTATGTACTGATATCACTGACAAACCTCCACTATGCACTGATATCACTGATAAACCTCCACTATGCACTGATATCACTGACAAACCTCCACTATGCACTGATATCACTGGCAAACCTCCACTATGGACTGATATCACTGGTAAACCTCCACTATGCACTGATATCACTGATAAACCTCCAGGATGCACTGATATCACTGATAAACCTCCACTATGCACTGAAATCACTGATAAACCTCCACTATGCACTGATATCACTGACAAACCTCCACTATGCACTGATATCACTGACAAACCTCCACTATGCACTGATATCACTGATAAACCTCCAGGATGCACTGATATCACAAATATACCTCCACTATGAACTGATATCACTGATAAACCTCCACTATGCACTGATATCACTGACAAACCTCCACTATGCACTGATATCACTGATCAACCTCCAGGATGCACTGATATCACTGATAAACCTCCACTATGCACTGATATCACTGACAAACCTCCACTATGCACTGATATCACTGACAAACCTCCACTATGCACTGATATCACTGATAAACCTCCAGGATGCACTGATATCACAAATATACCTCCACTATGAACTGATATCACTGATAAACCTCCACTATGCACTGATATCACTGACAAACCTCCACTATGCACTGATATCACTGATCAACCTCCAGGATGCACTGATATCACTGATAAACCTCCACTATGCACTGATATCACTGACAAACCTCCACTATGCACTGATATCACCGGTAAACCTCCACTATGCACTGATATCACTGGTAAACCTCCACTATGCACTGATATCACTGATAAACCTCCAGGATGCACTGATATCACTGATAAACCTCCACTATGCACTGATATCACTGATAAACCTCCACTATGCACTGATATCACTGACAAACCTCCACTATGCACTTATATCACTGACAAACCTCCACTATGCACTGATATCACTGACAAACCTCCACTATGCACTGATAACACTGATAAACCTCCACTATGCACTGATATCACTGGTAAACCTCCACTATGCACTGATATCACTGGTAAACCTGGCTGTTAAATCTCTACTGACAACTGACATAGTAACATTAGCACGATTGTCTAGTCTGACTTCGAACAAAAACATGGCAGAGGAACAAATCTGAGATCATTGTTTGATAATTTGTAAATAGTTTATTCTACCATACAATATTTCTCTAGTATAAAGTTATTGATTTATACCAATTAGTTCAAAGTAGAAATTTGATGAGAGCCTATTCTGGATGATGTATTGCTGACCTATGAAGATCCAAACTTTACCAACAAAAGGTAGTATTAAATAAATAAATCACTAACATTAAAGTAGAAATACTTAAAGTTTGTTTTAATTATTTTGTATTTATATATTCTTATTTTTAATAAAATATGCATTTATATTTTATATTTTTATTTTTATTTCTGTACTTCGTTCTTTTAAAGAAATGTACTAAATTTACACTCTTCTGCTGAAACAACAAGAAAGCAGCCTGTTTGGTTACCTTGTTTATGCAGAAAGAGCTGTTAGAGGATGTGATCTGAGGAAAATTAAGCAATCTTTGTGTCGTGTATACAGGAAAACAAATGAAAGAATATTGTGCTCAGACAATAGCATAGGATTATACAACAGAGACAGTGCAGTGATCCATACTCATGTTTGTGCAGTGTTTATGTGTAGGTGTAATCGTGTGGTTGGTAAAAACAGTGAGCTCAGTAATTGAATTGTTCTTTCTAAGTTTAAGCATCATTTATTATATGACCCTGCTGAAAAAAACAGCTTAAAACCAACTCCTTTATTGGCTCCCGAACACAGCATGCACTCTAAAAAACACTGGGTTAAACTTTGTCTGGAAAGTGAAATAACCTCTACTTTGACACTAACATAACACTGAAGTGGCAGCAACCATTAACAATATCTTATTTTTACTCAGATAATTCTAAAATAATAACTGCATACTGCTGTATACTTATATTCACCATATCTTATCTTGGATTTTCTCATAATTATTTCAGAACGTAGAGCAGATGGAGAAGGATAAGGAGATCAGAGACTCAGTTAGACTGCTTGAGAAGGAGATTCAGGGATTCAGCAAGAGAGAGAAAGACCTGAAAAAAGAACTGAAGACACTGAAGGTTAAACTTGCACAAGATGAGATGGAGAAACTAAAAATCCGAGGAGGAACTACGAAGGGAGATGGACACAATAAATGAAAGAATTAACCAGAGAGACAATGAGGAAAAGAAAGAGAGGAAGCAGAAGAAAGAGAAAAAAAGGGCCGTCAGCTGCAAGAAATGTATTATCACTATAGAGTGGAGCAGAGAAACAGAAGAAAAGAAAGAAAAACAGACTACAGTGATTGAGGTACAGGAGATGAAGCGAGAGAAAAGAAGAAGGAGGGGAAGAAGAGGAAAAAGAAGGAAGAGGAAGAGCTTATCCACAAAATAAAGAAAGAAGAGGAAGAGAGCATAGAGACCCCAAAAGAACAAGAAATAAGTGACAGTGAAGAGGTTACCACCATGATGGAGGACGTAGAGGTGAGACTTAAGCCCACCTACATTATTGTCCTGTGGAAAAAAGTCTTTATTTACTGTTAGACTGAAGAGTGGTCAGTGTTTTCAACTTACTTAAACCTCTTTATCCCTTGTGCTTATTATTCAGTAACTACTATGAATTACAAATAAATGTGTTTAGAGTTTAATTTATTTTTAATCTACTGTGTGGATTGATATGACCATTTTAGACAATTTACTAAAACCAAGACTAAGTCGTATTTCTCAGAGGCTGATGAAGTTGGGATGGTTGTTTAAATGCATTCATACATTTTGTTTTGTAGCGATAAATAACTGTGTGGGGAACGTGGTTAGATTATATAACATGCTTCCTTTAATAACACAACCGTCTCTTCATCTCTCAGATGGATGCTGCAGCAACAAGCACATCCAGGAAGTTACTACAGAGAGTGCTGTCCAGAATTCGGGCCGGCATTCAGTCCAAGGTTCAGTCCATCATAGAGGTACTTACTTCCTCCCACACTGTGTAAAAATATGTTTTTACAAATCTGCTCTGTTGATAAAATCATTTATATTATTTGAAACATGAAGTTTAAATAAATCTTAACATTACAATGTAATAGTTGTGTCTTAATGTAAAAACAATCTTTCAGTATTTAATTCATCAACTGTCTTTATTTTAGTTTGCTTAAATGTTTTATCCCTCCTCTGCAGTGCTGAAAATATTTCATCAATCCGATGGAACCAGATGAGGAAGAGGAGCATGAGGACGTTTCTGCACATGTTTCTTGGCCATCGGTGCCACTCGGAGCTCCAGTTTGTCTTTTAAATGTTATAAAGTCAATAAATAGATTAAATTATTTTAAAATATCTTTTTTACACCTAGACTCTCTCAACGTCCACGTAGGGTGATGCTATGAAGTGTGAAGACATCTTAATAGTGAATGTATTAAGAAATTGAACTGATGGGTGCTTGTTTTTTCCTTCAACAAACAGGGGTCCTGACTGTGAAGATCAAACGCTGCACAGACTTGAGTAAAATCAGTATTCTTAAAGTTTATGACAATCTATCCACTCTATAGTTTGCATTTGTATTGATATCTAATTATGTAACTATGATCAGTTGATTGTGTCTGCATTGGTCAGTTGTGCTGGTTCTGGTTTGGCTGTTTTCCTGAACCCTGTACCAGCTCATAAGCAGAAAGACTCTCTGTGTATGGTGAGGATCACAGTTGGGAGAATGGTGAAGTGTACCAGACTGCGGCCCTTCAAAGAGAATGTTGTCTTCAACGAAGAAAAACTCTACTCCATTCAGGTTAGTATTACTATTCAGTGTCTGCTTCTTGTGAACAGACAAACAAGTAAAGATGAAGATGCTCTGAATAATGCTAGTGATTGCCAATGTCATATTAAGGGCCATATAATTACTGTATCTGCACAAATTAATTTTATTAGATGAGCGTCTACAGGAATAAGGGGCCGAATAGATTGAAGTGTTGCATTCAGTGACAAAACTCAATAAGCAATGTAATCTGATGCAATTGCTACCAACTCATTTTAATTTGTATTACAATATTATTATTTATCACAATAATTCTGTAGACAATAATCGTATGTGGTGGCACGGTGGTGTGGTGGTTAGCACTGTCGCCTCATAACAAGACGATCCGGGTTAGATTCCCAGTCCGGGCCGTTCTGTCTGGAGTTTGCATGTTCTCCCCATGCTTGAGTGGGTTTCCTTTGGGTACTCCAGTTTCCTCCCACAGTCCAAACACATGCATGTTAGGTTGATCGCTCATTCTAAATAGCCTGTTGGTGTGAGTGTGTGTTGGCCATGTGATGGACTGGCAACTTGTCCATGGTGTACCCTGCCTTAACCTGATGATGCTGGGACTGGCTCCAGCCCCCAACTAGCGGGATAAAACGCAAGATAATGGATGGATGATGTACCCCGCCATAACCCGATGATGCTGGGACTGGCTCCAGCCCCCAACTAGCGGGATAAAGCGTAACATAACAGGGATTTCTGAATTCACATGATAGTCAAAGCTGCACAGATGAGTAATGAAAACATCTTAATAGTGAATGTATTAAGAAATTGAACTGATGGGTGCTTGTTTTTTCCTTCAACAAACAGGGGTCCTGACTGTGAAGATCAAACGCTGCACAGACTTGAGTAAAATCAGTATTCTTAAAGTTTATGACATTCTATCCACTCTATAGTTTGCATTTGTATTGATATCTAATTATGTAACTATGATCAGTTGATTGTGTCTGCATTGGTCAGTTGTGCTGGTTCTGGTTTGGCTGTTTTCCTGAACCCTGTACCAGCTCATAAGCAGAAAGACTCTCTGTGTATGGTGAGGATCACAGTTGGGAGAATGGTGAAGTGTACCAGACTGCGGCCCTTCAAAGAGAATGTTGTCTGGGACTGGCTCCAGCCCCCAACTAGCGGGATAAAACGCAAGATAATGGATGGATGATGTACCCCGCCATAACCCGATGATGCTGGGACTGGCTCCAGCCCCCAACTAGCGGGATAAAACGCAAGATAATGGATGGATGATGTACCCCGCCATAACCCGATGATGCTGGGACTGGCTCCAGCCCCCAACTAGCGGGATAAAGCGTAACATAACAGGGATTTCTGAATTCACATAATAGTCAAAGCTGCACAGATGAGTAATGAAAACTGCTTTGCTAGAGTAACTAAAGTCCTACTTGGCTTGTGACTGACTGTGTTTGCAGATGCACAAGGACGAGCCTCTAGGGGTCAAGAGGTCCAGTTCAGTGTTGGTGGAACTGATCTCTACTTGATGGTCATTCTGCTTCCACCAACATCATTGGCAGCACATCCAGCTGAAGGAAGTACTTAATGTGAGAGACACCTTCATTCACAGAGCTGTAGAAAATTTACTTCTACAAGCTTCTCAATGTCACTGATTATCAATAATGAGAAAATCATTTTATTTTTCTCCTACAGAAATTATCACTTTCCCAGAGGTTTGATTTCAGGCTTAAAAACAAAGTAAGCTTTGCATTTGTAATGCTATACTCTTTTATTTTATTTGTGTGGAAGACAAAGAAATGCATGATCGATTTTTATATTTTTAGAAAGTGTGTAAGTTGGATGCAGACCTGGCATTCACACACGGGTCCTTAGGCTATGGATACTCTCACCAGGTTGGTGGTCAGAACAGACAGAGCTTGTTGTTTTATTATAATAATAAAGATGTTGATGATGATTGTGTTGCATTTCTTTTTCCTACAGATGAAACCAGGAAAGACAACTGAGGATCTGGTGAAGAATTCCCTCTTTCCTCAATGCACATCTCCTGAGGACCGAAGGTATATACATATCTATGATTATATAACAGTTCATTAAATATGTATTGCTACATGTATTGTTTCATTTCTAAAATGTAGTTGTGTCACATATGAATTCACCTGTCAGTTAAGTTCAGTATCGTTATTCATTGGAAAAATCTTTAATCATTATCTTTAACAAACTACTTCCTAGAAGAAATATGTATTGTAATTATTCATTAATACTATTAATACTATATTTATATATTTTATATATATATATATATATATATATATATATATATATATATATATATATATATATATATATATATATGTTTCTTGATATTGTGTTTTGCTGCTATTTTAGCAAAATGATTTTACACATTAATGAAACATTTGAAGACTATCAGTTTATGATATTAATATGTTGATTCATATTTTCTTTATTAATTGTTATTTTTTTGACACTCAGTGATGTGACTTGTGGCACATCCTCCTCAGTCGATGCAGAGAGAGGCATAGAGAGCAGAATACCTGCAGATATACCTGATTGCGTCAACAGGAGAGGCAGGTCAGTAAAAATACAAGGATTACTTCTCGCCATATCTTTTAAAGACCTTTCATAAAGGGAACAGCAATCGTTCTGAACTGCACTCAAAAGTACTGATTTTACAACAAAGGAACAACACAAAAAACAATCTAACATGGTAGTACATTTACCATGCAGGAAGGTTGACTATAACGAACATTGCATTGTTATTCAAATGATTTCTGCTGTAATGATAAAATAATTTAAATAGTTCTATATGGTTTATAACATTACATATTCAAATCTGATATTGCTCTCCTCACACACCAGCTATGATATTTATCATATGCGTTCTGACCACCGGGTGGCAGAAATACATCCAAGTCAATTCACCATGCAGAACACCATCTTCTTTCCAGGTTTTCACTGCTGCGTAAAGTCTTGGAGACGTGTGAGACAAGAGAGGATAGAGTGCAGTTTCTGGAGAGTTTGGTTTTCAAGCCAGAAACTTGCACCACCTCTCCCTGCAAAGTCCAGCAGAGATCTAAGGTGTGTTTACAACTTCTGTAGCTCCATTGCTGGTTGTGGTGTGTTGTTGACATGTACTATGTTTAAAGGGCTGTAATACTGTATATGACAGGAGAACAGGGAAGATGTTAAGCCAGAGGAGGGAGTGAAAAAAGGAAAGGCAAAATGAAAGACGAGGAAATAAAAGCCTCGCAGTCTTCACAGTCGGCGTCACTCCCAGTCCCCTGTTCTGATGGCCTCCAGTCTCCTGTGGAACAAATCCAAACATAACTTGAAGGTTTGATCATGTTAGGGTTGTTTGTGCACGGGAAGAAGCGGACAATTCCTGAAACACACACCAAGCATATACATTATTTGAACATGTGGAACGTGGTGGCTGAAGGTCTGCTCCACTATAAAAAGATTTTGATGGGCCAGAATCATGAATACATTCTCCTGATTCTTTTTTAATACAAAACTAATAAAATTAAAACAATAAAATTAAAATACATTAAAATATGTAATTGTGCAAATAAGTATATACTTAATTCAGAAGTCCAGTAACAATATAAAACATTCTTTTATCTTATTCATAAACATAAAGCATTAAATGACGGTGGGTATTAAACTGTCTCCTCACTTATTTTCTAATCTGACCCCTCATATATTTCCATACAGATCTTCACTGAAGCTCCTTATGTCTGGTGAAAAATATAAATTGATCAGCCTAAGAGCAGCCTCTGAATCCCATCCTTGTCACCAAAGCTGTTAAAGAAACTCACACAAAGGATAAAGGTGTGATTATTTCAATTCAGTTTTTCCATGCATGCAGGAGGAAGCAGCACATTCCTTTAGTCCCTCTGTTGTATTTCCATTACATACATTCCATATTCTTATAAAGAATTTGGACTCTGAGAGACTCTGTTCTGCTTCCCAGTAGAATGGAGTATAGTGTGATACAGAGAGATGATGGGGCCTGAATTTTTGTAAGAAACACAGACATGAGTTAAAGGTATGTTTTTTTTTCAACAACAGAATGAAGCAGCTAAAACCCCTTTCTTAACACCAATGCACACACCAAACATTATACATATGGAACATGGTGACTGAAGGTCTGCTCCAGCACAACAGAAATCTGTTAAATGCTAAATATAAGGATATCCTATGTTCTGACGTTACTTCAAGCATATTCAGTTAATGAATTAGGAAAATCAGCATTGGAAGAAAATTAACACACAGGTGTGACTTTTCTCATCACAATGACAGTAATGATCAATATTGAAAAACTCAGTATGAATAAGTACTATTCCTGAATACCTTCAGTATCAACCTAGCTACATTTATTATCCATTAAAATGTGGCCTTAATGGAGATGGCTTTTACACTGTGGCTTCTTTATTCATCTGATCTCTCATATACTTACCCACAGATCTCCTTACGTCTGATGAAAAACGCAACGCGACCAGGTCTGGCAGCCAGCGAACCCCATATCCGCTGCCAAAACTGGCATCGAAATTCAGGTTGTAGGTTTAATCATTTGAATTCCATGCATGTGGAGAAGCAGGCCACTTATGAAGCCTCTATGTTGACACTAACACCAGGTATCGAATAACAGGTTGATGTCTTCATTGAAAAAATGTGGAATGGGTAAAATAGAATGTACCTGATTCTTGTTGTTTGAAGTGTTACTGGCATCTCTCACTGTCACACACTCTCTCTCTTTCACATTACTGAGCTCTCTCTATCTCAGTAATGTGGTTCCTTTCAAGGGGCTCACAGTGAACAACTGACCTGGTGAGAGACACAGAGAAGCTAAGGGTGTTGGATATCTGCTGACGTAATGGACTGCATGGAGAAGACAGGAAGGTCAGTGTCGAGCTCTATTAAATCTTACGCTAAGGCTACTCTGGACACGGCACACAAATTTGGTGTAGGCCTTGAGAAAGTCTATAGAGATGTTAATAGAAATAGTACAGCTGCAACTGACAACTGTTTCTACAATGAATTAATGAGCCCATCGTAACCTTGGTTTATCAACTAATTGGAAACAGAAGAAAGGTAGTATACACAGTATACCACTTACCAATGAAAACTACAGAGGTTACTCTAGTTCTTTCTTTTAAATAAAAATCTGTATTGCTCTATTAACAGATTAAACAAGTGGGTGGCCTGGGGCGACTCCAGATTCATACAAAGGAATTTGGTGTGTAAATATCAAATATGGCAGAAATTAAAATTTGCGTAATAGCTCTTATCTCATTTAATAATAAGTCATCAGAAGAGAATTGAAAAAGAGCAGAAGTTTTACAAAGTTGATGATTACTGTCACTTTTCTTTTAACTTAGAGACATCCCATCTTAAATGAAACCTTGAGCATTATTTAAACTGAACATTAGTTTAGAGTAACAGTTTCAACACAGTTCTTTCAGTCAGGTTATGTAAATGAGAAGCACCATCAGGTCAGCTACCTGATAACTGGATTTGTTTGTCTTTGTGTTTTTGCTGGGTGTTGTTTAGTTCTCTGACTTTGAAGCGGCAAGCAAATCGGAAGGATCTATAACCATGCTTTAATGAAACAAGACCCAGACAAACACAGATTCAGAAGAACGGGCAGAGAGGTCAAGATCCAAAAGCATTGAGACAAACTGTTTGACGGGGGTTCATAAGTATCCGGTTCTGACATTGACAAGCTCTTGCAGCTCTACATAATAGGTTTGAACAGTTTAGGCATTCCCAGTTTTGATCATGAGGTCATATTACAAATTTGAGAAACTCTAACATTACACAATTTGTGCATGATTATGACTTTTGTGTAGCTACAGTGCTTTGTTGTTGTACTCTGTTTAAAACATGGTAATATTGTATACAACAGGTTCTGTCAGAAGAGAAGGACTTCACTGTGTCATCCAGATGTACCAGCATTAAGATATGATGGGACTGTTTCAACTCACGCCCACTTTTCTACAAAGACTTCGTCAGACTGTCTCTACATGTGGAGTTTCTAAAGCTTGAAACAGAGATTCTCTTAGTTCCATTTTGAATTTAGCTTAATGAACAGTAAATACATTTTGACCAGAAAATTTCTTCCTCCAATCTTGAGGGAGGTTTTCCTTGCCACTATCGCCTCTGGCTTGCTCACAGGGGGATACATGTTGTGACTTTTTCAAACTTCTGTAGAGCTGCTTTGTGACAACATGTTGTAAAAAGCGCTATACAAATTGACTTGACGAAAAGAAACGCAATATGCAGTTCAGCCAGAATAAATACTCATTTATCAAACATAATAAACAGTGTTGTTATTGATACAAATACAAACATATATTAACACAAAAAACAGATACTTTCCCCAATACTTAAAATATCACAGCTAATGACCAGGATGTTTCTGTGTGGTCAACCACATCAGATTACATGGTCTTGCTGACCTTACAGAAGTATTTATTTAATTTTGTTTCATTATTAGAAGAGAACGCATTTAAATAGCAGTGCAGAGTTATAGTACAACTAACCTGCTTCCACAGATGTTTATAGTTATATAGTTCTAGTTCTAGGGCTACTTCATACAAACAGTGCAATGAGTGTTCAGTAGGGAATGATGTACATGTAGCTGTATTCCAAACAGCTTTGTTACATATATTATGTACTGTTTGGAGACAGGATCCATTATTAAAAACAAGAATGGTTCTGTGCTGGGGTACACATGGGCTCGAATAACTCTGACAGACAGATTATCAGTAAACACTGTTTATCCCTGCATTCACAAATGCAACACTCTGCTACGAATAGTGGAAGTCATACACCGACAATGTCCAAAAACAGTGCTGAAAACACTTCTCTGGGCTTCTCAAATGGACTAAGGCACAGCATAAAACATGTATTGTGGTCAGTATTGTGGTCAAACTTTTCTATTCTTTATAGAAGCAAAGGACATCTTGTTCTCTGTGACTGTCCATCTTGTTACTAACATAAAATTCAAAAGGCTGGGACAGATTTTGGAGAACATGTGCTGCCCGTGAGGTGTGGTCTTTTTCAAGGATTATTTTAAGGCCTATGTTGTAATTATGGGAATCATTTGAGATTTAAACGAGTTATTAGATGCCAACGCTATTGGGCTAACACACTTACACATAAAATCACAGTGGTTTGTTTATTTGTGTATTTATGTGTGTATTTTCTATTACATGTGTATTGTGTAACATGTTTCCTTTCAAAAACAGATCAAACAGAAAACAGGCATCAGTGGCAACTTTGGTAGAATAAAACTGCCCCTCTGAACCAGCTAATCAGAGCAAACTCATCAAAATATTATTAAACTCCCAACTACAAACTGCAATCCCCATAATGCATCTTGTCCTCACGTCAATACCACATGTCCGCTCTCAACCAGTCACAATCCAACGACCCGCTTCTCATCTCTGGAATACCAATCATCATCACCTGTTTCTAATTCAGTTACCTGTATGTATTGTTCCCTGTCTGTCTACCGTGTATGATCTTTGCTCAGTGTCCTGGTTCTTGTCTTTTGGTTCATCTTTGTATTTTGTTCGTTTGTTGGATTGTTGTTCTGGTCTTGTATTTACATTTACACACTAATAGTGATCAGTTAACCAGGAAAGAGCTACTCCTGTTAATCCTACTAGCCTTTCACTAGTGATGTTTTAGTACTATGATTAGGCTGGAATGTTTCATGTATGCAGGCAGATGAGTAATTTCTGTGCCACAGCTTTGTCTTAAATCTTTCATATGAAGGGTCTTTGATAGCTAAGAGGGATCAAGATTATGTATCTTAATCTGAGGCTGGTGCTGGTCATACAGCTTTTGTGGCTATTAATCAGGCATCACTGATGTAGATCTAACATTATCTAGCACATTGTTAACAGGTCAAACATATATTAAAATAAATGAAACTAAATAAAGAAACTAAACACTAAATAAAATGAAAAACTAAACTAAATAAATAAAAAGGCCTTTGTGGACAATTTTGGTGACATAATAAATGCAATGCTTTCATCTCAAACACATGCAAGCGATTAGATTATTAAATGTTAAATGTTCCATTATATGCCTGTATAGTGTATATATATATATATTTGGCTGAAAAACAGTTTTTAAAAACATCTCATGGAAAAGTCATGGAAATCACTGGGTTATATTCAACTCTTATATTTCCAAATAATATATTTGTGGTATTGTAATTTTTTTCCTAACGTAAGTCAATTCATCCTGATTTTTTATCATTACTTTATAAAAGTTTAGCATTTCTGACGTGAAAAATATGTTACCTTTTGCATTTTTTTACTTTAGCAACACTCATAGGAAGATGATTACTTGTAATCGTTCAGTTTACTTCAAATTAATTTGGGAATACCTTGTTATAAAAGTACCAAAATTCTTGTACCCTTTGCTGGCACTATTCCCCATCTGTCACACATTGATGAGTTTATAATTAATAACCAAAAAGCCTTAATTTTTTTTTTATTCTGAAAATCACACCAAATGACACGGTGACACGCCATATGACGAATCACACCATACAACAATCTGTATGCAAAAATCTGTATTATCTGCATTTAACAAACAACCAAACTTGGTTTGACAAGTGACTAGAATCATTTTCAGTTACAGCAAAATCATAAAATTGTTGAAGAACAGTGAATTCTACTCAACATAGTGAAGAATGTTTATAAGACATTAAATAATCCACTTACTGTATTTATTAGATGATGTACTTTTTTATTTGAATCTGCTGAATATTAGCTACATGAATTTTAATAATCTTTAGTATTTTTCCTCAGGACCTCCTCTCTCCTCACAGAATCTGCATTTAATCTCTCGCTGTATTTCCTTGTTCTTTCTGTACACCATGTCTCTTCATCTACTGAAATCTGCCTCAAACTAAATAAATAGAGTGAAACATTTAAGTGATAAAATGCTGTAGTTGAACATGGATTCCGCTTAAAAATGGGATAGTAGGGAAGTACAGATTCACCACATTGATCTGGTGTATAGATATTAAATTTGAAATGAACTATATACTGTCAAAATGTGTTAACAGGATGAATTATTCAATAAACTTAACTATTAGCTATTAAATGTGTATCTACGAGCATGATTTATGTATTTAAATGCAGTTCATATCATATAGTGTGACAAAATAATCATATGGTGTGACAAGAAAACCTGTCACACCTTATGATGTTGTGTCACACCATATGAGGTTTCATGTACTTAGCATGACATTAAGCAATGTGCCTTTATGGTAACATCATAAACCCATGCTAACTACAATATGACAGTCTAGCTTTAAAGGTAATATTGACTGAAAAGTAATTTTGTTTGAGTATTTTTGTGTAAAGTGTGTCACACCAAAAGAACTGAAGCAGGAGTGCTGCATATTCCTGATTTTCTTGAAAACATGAAGAGCGATAACTCTTCTTGTAACTTTCAGTATTCTTATTATATATATAATATATATATATATATTCTTAAATGTCTTCCCCACTGAAAACCTCCAAAATCTACCCAGTCTGGCGGGAAACTGTCACGTCATGGAACTGTGGGATTGTGACGTCACACCGAAGTTTCAGTTCGGAAGATCCACAGAGATCTTCACATTAATGATCTTCTTCACTGAAGCGGATCGTTAACCGCTACATCAGGGCTCCAGTCTGATTGTTTATTCCAGCATTATTTAAACATCCGATCAGCAGCCATTAAAGAAGAAAGCTCGCTGGAGTAGGATGGATAGAAATTGTGTTTTTCCATTTTTTCGTACCTGAAAGCAGCTGGTATTTTTCAGAAACCCTTAACTCCGTAACTCGTTAAACCCGTAAGATAGAGAAAACAAATCATCTGTATTTCCTCAGAATTCTTTCCAAAGGAACCATTTTCAAGTCATTTGAAAAACAAGTCGAATGTAATCTTGTTTCTGAGGTTTGAAGTGTAGCTTCGTATTCACCAGCTTCTTATTCGATCTTTTCCAGTCCACCTTAAGAGATTCAGCAGTCACCATAATGTGCGGAGGCGCCAGAATGTGACTGAATCGCTATTTAAGGTGGAACGGAAATCTGACGAAGGAGCTGGAATAGCAAAACTCACCTCCAGCCTCTTTTCCACAGTGCTCTGTAGAAATACATTGTATTTGCTTTTCAGTCCTTTTACCGTTTCTAATATTTTTTTATTGAAAAGAACACAGAGCTGCAGTTCTGGACCTACAAAAAGCGTTTCTGTGACATGAGGACTTTCACAGTTCATTATAAAGCCGTGTTTAGCAGATTCTCCACAAGGCAGCGCTCCTAGTATTACTCTGTTGTGAACCTCGCTGAGAAAAAGGATGTTCAAATCAGCAGGTCGCACTAATGCACGATTGTTTGCACTTACAAATGTAATATATGTGACGTAATATTACTAATTGTACATTAATCTTATTTTATTTAATAATCCATGCAGTAAACCATAACTTCCAACGAGGTGACCAAAGACTTTTCCTGCTGCTCCAGACAGCCGCACAAAGTTCTGAATTCAAAATAAAAGCTACTGAGATCAGTCCCTGCAAGATAGATTAATCTACGCCTGAAGATTATAACAAACAAGTTTGGTGAAAATATGTTTAGTAGTTAGGAAGATACGTCTGATCCAATAACAAGAATTCATTATAACTCATTACACCAGTATTTGTCTATATATTGAATATCTACATATTGTGCAGACATAGAGATGTTAGATTATATTAGTATAGAGAACAAATATGTTTAGATCTTAACATTTCTATAAGCCAAATTCTCAGCAGATTATTAACAGACAAATAGACTACTTCAATAATAACATTCAGAGTTAGGCTTTAATGAAGAGCTCACTTCAAAACTCAAAAAGTTAATAACACGCTACTGTAGTGTCTGCTACAAGTTTGAAATGTCTGTTTTAAGTAGAGCTGTTTTAAGTCGTATTAAACTTTGTCTGGAAAGTGAAATAACCTCTACTTTGACACTAACATAACACTGAAGTGGCAGCAACCATTAACAATATCTTATTTTTACTCAGATAATTCGAAAATAATAACTGCATACTGCTGTATACTTATATTCACCATATCTTATCTTGGATTTTTCTCATAATTATTTCAGAACGTAGAGCAGATGGAGAAGGATAAGGAGATCAGAGAGCTGGAAGACTCAGTTAGACTGCTTGAGAAGGAGATTCAGGGATTCAGCAAGAGAGAGAAAGACCTGAAAAGAGAACTGAAGACACTGAAGGTTAAACTTGCACAAGATGAGATGGAGAAACTAAAAATCAGACAGACCGAGGAGGAACTACGAAGAGAGATGGACACAATAAATAAAAAGAATTAACCAGAGAGACAAAGAGCATAAATTATATACTTTTATTGGCGCTGTTGTTCGGTGTTAGGCTAGAAGGCGTTATGGAATACCATAGCTAGCTAATGACATTGAGGAATGCATATTTTGATCTTAGTTAAATAAATTTCATTGTTGTCAACTTGTTTTTTGTCTGAAGCTGTGTTTATTAAGTCTCTGCAGAGAAATCAAACTTTAAGAATTCTTCAGACAACTTGTTTATGGGCTGGGTGCCACTTGACTCTGAGCGGAAACTAGACTCTGATTCTCAGGTTTAAGCAGGTTTAAGTTAGCCTTTGTGAAAATTACTGTGGCGAGACGGACTCAGACAATGGGTCGGGATCCATATGCAGGTAATATTATTTATTAAACCAGCAGGGACAATGATAATCGAGGTCAGAGGCAGGGCAGATGGGTCAAAACCAGAAAGGCAGTCTGTGGTCTGCCTTTCTGGGGCAAAGACGAAAAGCAGTGGTCAAGGGGCAGAGCAGAGGTTCGTTACCAGCAGACAGTAGATCCAGGCAGACAAATCCAAGAAGGGGGCACAAGACAAAAGACGTAATCCACAAAAAACCAGGCAGAGAATCATGCACGTAGAGGCAACAACAATGGGAAAAGCTCAGTTCGCAGATCGAGAGATACTGGCAATACTTCGCGCTTGCCTGTGGAATGCGAGGGGTATTTAACTAAGCCTTAATTGGGGCCAGGTGAGGTGAAGCTGATCCAGTCAGAATTCCGGAGATTTAGACCTCTGGTGGTGGGAGGGGTTACTGACAATTACATAAAAGTATTTCATTTCATGATGGACTGATTGAATGAGTGTGTGGCAAAGTATGGATTAAGGTCGAACAAATCAGTCTTAATTTTTTTTGTAAAAATTCACCCACTGAGAATGGTTGAAGGTGAAATTTTACTTTGTAAAGATTCAATCCTCTAAAACTGTCACATAAAGCAATTACATGAATATGCTGCCCTCACCGATTTGTAATCCAAGCAATTAAAATGGTTGTTTGTTGCATTATTGTTATTATGCAAAATTTAAAATGAAACCATTAAATTAGGGATTGTTCATAAACAGTATCAGCTGAAAATAACAACTATTTCTATTTCAATTTCTATTCTATAATCCATCTATTCTATACTCCGTCATGTTTTCACAATAACTCAATGTCCAGCGTTAGAAGACCTGAGAACCAGTAAGTACATTTTATTCATTTTGGCCACTCGGTTTGGACAAAAAAGAATCAGCTCATCCCTCAGTCAACTGTCCTTGTAACTGCCCTATGCTAAACTAAAAAAAGTAGAAAAGACACATTTATTAGCAGTCTGTCTCAGTTTAACAGCATTTTTAGTAGTTTCACTATGATGAGGTTTATGGTTTTCTGTTGTGGGTTAATTGTATTAGTATTGATTAGTTGATGCAGCTATAAACAATATTGCAACTACTAATAAAAACACATTACTCAAACATGTCACATTAAAAACTAAGAAGCAGTACTGCAGTATTCAGTAGACTAACAGCTTTCTCTCTAGACTAAATTGTATGGTTGTTACATATGCAAACATTGGATCGATATCAGCTGATACTCAGCGTTACAGTATTCAGTTTCAAATTAGGGGACAGAAAACTAAAATTAGGACATCCCTGATCAACGTGGATCAGTGCAGCATGTTAGCATTAAGGTGTAAAATAAAAGTACTCATTCTATGTTTACATTCTCATCTTTACAACAGGTACAA
Source organism: Megaleporinus macrocephalus (assembly GCA_021613375.1). Taxonomy (NCBI): domain Eukaryota; kingdom Metazoa; phylum Chordata; class Actinopteri; order Characiformes; family Anostomidae; genus Megaleporinus; species Megaleporinus macrocephalus. The sequence continues at coordinate 30,992,143 of CM038703.1, forward strand.
TATGCTGGAATTCCTATCTGAGGCACAAGTGGGTCACTCATCACTGCAATGACACTGATATGGTGGTGGCGTGTTAGTGTGTTGTGCTTGTACAAGTGGATCAGCCACAGCAGCACACCACCACCATGTCAGTGTTATTGCAGTGATGAGTAACCCACCGCACAAAAAGTACCTGATCTGTGGTGGTCCTGTGACCATTGAAGGACAGGGTGAAAGGGTGTTAAAGTATGCAGAGAAACAGATGGACTGCCGTGTGTCTAGAATTACATTGTGCTCCAATATGGCAACCAGAGCTGATGAAATGGACGGTTATCTCCACATAGGTGGTCATGATATTCAGATATAATAATACTGTGTAGTGCTGGTGTTGTCTACAAATGTCATTTATGTAATAAAGCTTTTTATTGTTGGTGATTAAAAGTGGAATTTCTTGCATTTTTAGTGTAAAAATATATAATTTGTAATTTAGGTGTTAAAGTAATGTCTAAATAAAACTAGTCAACAGCATGTTTAACCAGCACACAAATCTCACTGATGATCACATTTTTGAATAGTGAAGCTATGACCAGCATGGAACCAGCTTTAAACCAGCTTGAATTTTAGCTGGTCAAAACTGGTTTATCTGGTTGACCATCTTGGTCAAGCTGGTCAAGGCTAGAAGACCAGCTCGATTCAGCTGGTCAGGACTTGGAGACCAGCTCGACCCAACTTCTCAGCTCGACCCCGCTGGTTAGTAGGACTTCGGGGGACTGATAACATATTTCGTACTAGATTATTAGATAAAATTAAAGAACTTTCTAAAACTGGCTGTAATACCTACACTAAGTATATTAAGTAGTATCCATTGCTTCAGTAATGTGAGGATTTTTTTCTAAAGTGAGAAAATGTACATAGTAACACAGTTCAATCTCACATTATAATCATATTATATTGACAGCTACCCAACTATTTTAATGAAATGTTGTTTCTGTGATCCTGTGTATGTTGAATGATAAAACATACTTTTCTGTAAGCATTTTTTAGATGTTTAGTTTAATTTAGTTGTCAATTTGTGATAAAAAAAACTAACAGACAAAAAACAAACATGTTCATTATATTGTATTACGTAATTATAAGTATGTCCATCTTTTTGTATAATAAATATGCACTACTGTATATTAATTATAGTTATTATACAGAAAAATGGGGATACTTACAATCTTATGATACTTATAATCTTATAATCTTGACATAATATAATTTAAAAATGTCATTTTTTAAAACAATATGTTATGTCAAAATGCCAGAATGTTTGAATGTGAATTATACAGACTATTTAGCATGAAAGAAAACATACATTCAACATACATGTAAGCTGTGATGTACTCAGGCTGCGTTCTGTTCCTGGATGCGAGTTTAGGACCCGCAGTGTTAAATCAGCATTAACAGTATTAAATCAACACTCTGCTCATCCAACTTTAACCCATTTTAATTTCTAACAATCTTAAATTAACATTAACAGTATTAAATCAACAATCTGCTCGTCCAACTTTAAACCTATTTCAATTTCTAACAATCTTAAATTAACATTAACAGTATTAAATCAACACTCTGCTCGTCCAACTTTAACCTATTTCAATTTCTAACAATCTTAAATTAACATTAACAGTGTTAAATCAACACTCTGCTCGTCTAACTTTAACCTATTTCAATTACTAACAATCGTAAATTAACATTAACAGTGTTAAATCAACACTCTGCTCGTCCAACTTTAACCTATTTCAATTTCTAACAATCCTAAATAAACATTAACAGTGTTAAATCAACACTCTGCTCGTCCAACTTTAACCTATTTCAATTTCTAACAATCTTAAATTAACATTAACAGTATTAAATCAACACTCTGCTCGTCCAACTTTAACCTATTTCAATTTCTAACAATCTTAAATTAACATTAACAGTGTTGATTTCACACTGGACAATTTGCTCAGTGCACCTGGCTGGGTGTCTACCTGTTGCTAAGCAACAATAGAGCAATAACTGTCACTTACTCTGCTACTGCTGCTAACAATAACATAGTTACACTAAATCAATTAAAATTAACACCTCAAACCAACCACACACTCCACACCACACAAACACCACACACCACAAACCAAACCACACACTCCACCACCACACAAACACCCACACACCTCAAACCAACCACACACTCCACATCACACAAACACCACACACTGCACCAAACCAACCACACACTCCACACCACACAAACACCACCACCACAAACCAACCACACACTCCACACCACACAAAACCACCACACACCTCAAACCAACCACACACTCCACACCACCCAAACACCACACACCACAAACCAACCACACACTCCACACCACACAAACACCACACACCTCAAACCAACCACACACTCCACATCACACAAACACCACACACCTCAAACCAAACACACACTCCACACCACACAAACACCACACACCTCAAACCAACCACATACTCCACATCACACAAACACCACACACCTCAAACCAACCACACATTCCACGTCACACAAACACCACACACCTCAAAACAACCACACACTCCACACCACACAAACACCACACACCTCAAATCAACCACACACTCCACACCACACAAACACCACACACCTCAAACCAACCACATACTCCACATCCACAAACACCACACACCTCAAACCCACCACACATTCCACGTCACACAAACACCACACACCTCAAAACAACCACACACTCCACACCACACAAACACCACACACCTCAAATCAACACAACATTCCACATCACACAAACACCACACACCTCCAACCAACCACACACTCCACATCACACAAAACACCACACACCTCAAACCAACCACACACTCCACACCACACACCTCAAACCAACCACATCCTCCACACCACACAAACACCACACACCTCAAACCAACCGCACATTCCACATCACACAAACAAAACACATCTCAAACCAACCACACACTCCACATCACACAAACACCACACACCTCAAACCAACCACACACTCCACATCACACAAACACCACACACCTCAAACCAACCACACACTCCACATCACACAAACACCACACACCTCAAACACCATACACTCCACATCACACACCTCAAACCAACCAAACACTCCACATCACAAAAACACCACACACCTCAAACCAACCACACACTCCACAAACACCACACAATACAGATTACACACTTATCACACCCGCCACATAAGCATCACACTAAACAATACAGACTACACAATAAACATCACAAACATCGCACACTACACCACACCAAACAGACATCACACACATTGCACACTACACCACAGCAAACACATTGATTTAGCTAATAGTGTAATTTTTATAATGACTTGTTTTATCTATTATCATATTTAATTATTTTTATATTTCTAATATTACTTCTTTCTATTAAAACTTTGCATGTGATGAATAATAAGAGCATAGGTTTTATTATTTATATTGTTTTTATTTATATTACTATATTAATAAGATTACAGTTTTTTTCCAATTTCTGAAACACAATTTTGTAAACTAGGCTGGATTTATCAAAATACTTAACACAATTCACAAAACCACACACCCAAACAGCAAAATACCTCATATATCCTGCAAAATGAAGCACTGCAACCAAAACTTGTCACGCCTCCCGTCCATGTGTCCTTGTTTATGTCCTGTCCATGTGTTTCTGTTTTGTCACGTGCTCCCTGTCTCCGCCCTTGCCCCGCCTCGCACACCTGTTCCCCATCGATGTTTAGTCTCGTCACCTGTTCCCTCTTGTTAGCCCATGTATATATACCCAGTGTTTTTTTTTGTTTTGCGTGTCTTTGTCTGAATAAACCGCGTTTCGTTTATGGAAAGCCCGCGTGTGTGTCCGCTACCGCTTCACCGTGACAAAACTACATACAACATTATCAAAATCAAACTTTTCCACCAAACGGGACACACTTCATTCATATTTACCAGATTGTTGTCTAACCAACTACAAAATGTCTGGACATAATGAAAAGCACTTTCATCTTAGCAAGCTCTGCCATAATATTAAAATAGTCCCAGATTGTTCACATTCACAGAAAGTGTATTTTTCCACTAAACAAGTCAGTGCAACATATGCACAGCAGATATATTTACATTGGAGTGAACAAAAATATGCTCTCAAAAACAGCAAACTGAAAAAGAAAATTACAGATAAAATGTGCAGAAAAAGTTATATTAGTTTACAGCGGCAGCTTCCTGTATACTGGTGAACATTTGGCCCTTCTTCCACCATGGTGGCCATCTCGCAGTAAACAGAAAAAACTCAAATATAGGGCTTGAACAATGCAGCCTAAAGATCCCACAGTAAAGTGAATTATACAGAACTTGTACAGTTAGTGTATGACATCAGCCATCCATAAAGTAAACAGGTGTCTCCCAACTGATACACTATGATATGGGGTATACTAATTCTGGTTACACACATGTACTCCAGTCTAAATGTCCAAATGACAGAGGCCAAAGTAAAATGGCTTAAGTTGGGCTGCACTCTCTGTCCAGCCTCTCACATTGTCAGCCCATGGTTGATGGTATGATCAACTAAGGTTGCTCAGATTCCATTTGAAAGTTGCTGTCTTCTTTGGCTATGGACTCCTCTACCAGCATTTTAAATTGCAAAATGTGCAAAGCAGAAAAACGAGTTTAGAGGTTTTGGAGACTTGAGAAGAGGTTTTGCTCTCTGTGTGTCAGTTACAATAACTGTGCTATGCATGTCATTTTAGTGTGTAATAATAACTGTAATAATAGAGCAGTTCTTAGTTCTATGATGCATTTATATGATATTGTTTATGTTTGGAATATAGCTATTGTACCAATATAAAAATAAAAATCCTTTATAGTAGTAATATTTAAAATAACTTTATGTAAATGTAGAATTTAAAAACTGATTTGTTTAACAGTTCATGTCTTTTACACAGATACACATTGGTGAAGGAGTTTATATCAATGTTCACCAGTGGAGGAGAGTCCAAGAGAGCAGGAAGGAAGGTTTGTTTGTCAAGGAGCTGGCAGTGTGGCCAACCAGAGTCTGGAGGGGAAATGTTGCCCCACAACTAAAGCAACCCCAAGGGACCCTCTGACTCCTCAAGAGCTTAAAGCCCTGAAAAGTAAGAGGATAGTTTCTCATTTTGTCATGTAATTTACATTTTTAAAAATCAATAATATATGGGGAGGTTTCTCTCTTTTTGCGTTTATATATATATATTTGTGTAAAAGTTTGCTTTCAAAAGAGGCTGGAGATTTGGAGCTGAGGTCTAGAGCTGGAGAACTAGGACATTATGTAACTGAAAAAGTTTAAGATATTAACAAAAAATCTTAAAAAGAGTACATTATTACATTGCTTTTGATCACATGCATTTATTAGTTACCTTTATTAAATATTCATGATAATTAATTAAAAACCTTTACAGTAAATGTAGCTTTAAAGGGCTTTAAATGAAAAATAAATTTGTTGTTTATATGTTTTAAAAATGTCATTGTGTCTTGCAGTTGTTGTAACTTCGTCTTTCGTCGTCAGAATGAAGAGGGAGACCAGAAAGAGTTTCAAGCTTGTTTAATTGCGGTACCGTCTTAGCCCTGATCAGGAGCTGTTCAGGATCTGGTCTGATCTGAACTGGTCTGCATATGGTGTCTTATAGGGGCCGACCTTCTATTGCATTACCAGGGAACAAGCCCAGCTGCATCCAAGCCTTACATCATCAAGTGCAATGCAAAGCATGGGGTGCAGTGGTGGAATGAATAAAAATATCAGGCTTCTTTACTGTTTGGATACTCGAATACTTGTACTTGTGTCAAAGTTTGTAATTGGTGAGAAACCAATTAAATGTATTTTAAAAAATTAATTACATCAAATATTCAAATACACTGAAAGTCAAATACAGAAAGAAAACCATAAAACAATGCCTAATTTAGAAATGAGTGTGTTTTAGTTTAGCACTTTGATAATGCTCGATGATAATGTATTTTGGTAGCTATATGTTAGCTCAGTGCTATTTGAGATTTTAACCTGAGCTCTAGTTTGAATATGGACAGTTTAGCTCACAACAGGCATTTAAACATTCTTTACATTGTCTTACTGTTTTAAATAAGGATTTATTCAAATGATTGAAACTGAATTCAGTCTTTATTATTGTAGCATTAGCCTCACAGCCGCTTAGCTATCTGCTACCTGCTCAGCCCACTAGTGAAATTACAAGAACAGCAAAGCTCAGAAAGAAGCAGCTCCAGCACAGAAGTGGAGAGAGAGACAGTTTGTGTAGTACATGTACAGTAAACGGCTAAAGTTCAGGTCTTAATTTTGATTTGTTTAATAAAACCTAAAAAAAAACTCCTAAGACAGCATAGTTTTAGTTTAACAGTGAAAAATAATCATTTTTAACTGTTTACCACAAGCAGCACTACAGCAGAAACATGTACAAAGTACACTCCTGCAAAGTTTATCAGTGTGTAAAAATAAATGTATTGTGGAAACGTTCTACTTTATCACTGCACCACACTGCTCCTAACATCAAACCAGCTTTAGCAGCTACTTAACACCTAAAATAACTTAACATAATAAAATGTTTTCTTTTTATTACGATAGCAAATAAAAAAAACGATATCAGATTAAAGTCTGTTAAGTTATATGCTCATCAAAAATGAAATGATTTCCCACATCACTGGAAAGTAACCAACATCCATACAGGAAACACTGTTTACTCACATAGTTCTTTTCACTCACACTAGATCAGACTCTAATCTCTTTGAGTGGGTGAGACATAAACCCCCAACAAAAGCCACAGTAGCCACAAAAGCCATGTTTGTAATGACATATTTTAAATGAATAACAAATAGTTACAAAATATTAATAATCATTAGGAATGTTCGACTCAAATAACATATAAAACATGTTTATACAGGTTGTTCTGGCTGCTGTGCGAGACCACATCTCCCCAAGAGGGAGGTTCTCGTAGCTCTGCTGTAGTCCAATTAGGTTCATTAGTTTTATAGACCAGTTTATCTCCAGTTACACTTCCACAAAAAGCTACACACTAAATTCTGCCTTCATTTTGTTGGAGGAGCTTCAGCACATTGATGTTGTTTGCTGCAGGGAGGTTGAAATGGTGGGAATGGAGGAGGATGAAGAAGACAGACGGGCCAGTGTTGAGAGACATGGAGACAGACCTGGGGTCCTATGGGGGGCGTTTAGGGTACTCACACACAGCTATGAAACACTTGTACATGTGGGGTATAATGATGATAATGTGTACACAGACTCAGCTAAATGTTAATACTGACACTAATAAGGTGATTTAGTGCCATCATAATATCCTACTTACAGTTTTATGAAGAGCACTGTCTATAATTAAGTACTACAGTTGGACAGGAAGGTGGGGAATTCTTCAGACCACCAGGAGATCGAAAAAGATATGAAAAGGCTGATGACAGGAGCAGTCACTGAAAAGGCTGAACGTAGTTTCTCCAGAAAACCTTTTCCTTTGTGCTGCTAAACTCTGCCCTCATTTTACAGTGAAATCATTTCTGGACGTGCTCTAAATCTGTAGTCTGTGCACAATCATTCAGATGCATGTACGAGTAGTGTGTGCATGTAAGAGTTCCACAGCTCTATGTTAGTAGTGTACACCAGCGTTCAGTATCCTTCACCATAAACGATCCCCCATAGGGTTCTGCTCTGTTCTCTCTCTACTTCCTCGTCTTACATTTAACTTTTCCTTCTTTCTTTCTTTCTTTCTTTCTGCTGTAGTTCCACTGTCTTTCTTTTTCTCTCTTCTCTTCTGAATTTTCTTTCTAGACAGGACCTGCCAAATACAATATCACTCTTTAAATGCAGTACATGATACATAAAAACACCACACTAGCACTGGAGTTCAGCAAAACTGGCATGTGCACCACCAACACCCACATACCTCAGAGCTCTCATCCTTACTGCAGGGAGAGTCAGTGGCTGAATCCTTCTTCAGGACCAGCTTCTCCAAGAACTGCACCCTACCCTCTGCAGTCTTACACGCCTCCAAACCCTTACGTAGCAGTGCCAACCTGAAAAACACACAAATACAACCATAAAGAATCTCTGAGTCATATCAGTGTTAGATGATCTCAAATCTAAAAAAGAATCCTATTAAAATGATCATCATGAAAATTCTGTGAATGTTTAAAATGTCATTTTTTTTATGTGGTATTAATATGCAGCATCGCCACATAAATAACCCCAGCCTAAACCAAACTGAGCTCATCCATTCTAGTCTTAACTTAGGCCTCATTGAAAAATGAGGCTGACCTGCCTCTCCTCTTGATGAGTTCCGTCACCTCAGTGGATATCCTGAGCTGTGTGCTGCTCGGTTTGTCCACTTGGGGCAGCGTGGAGGGGGACGTCTCATCACTGAGAGAGATAGAGAGAGATTTGTCCATTTAAAATACACAAAATATTTCAAATTTAAGAGTAGTCAGTATTATTGATATGAATCACAGTAAATAATTGTTTCTCAATGCAGTGTAGTTTGTTAACAGGAGGCTCTGGTTCACAAGTAATATAACATACATAATATAACATTATTAATATTATTTCATTCACAGCACAACAGTTTTAGTAAGGTGTAGTGTTAATACAGGATTCAAAATATTGCATATTAATGATATCAAATGATGATCACTGTACAGTTTCAGAACTGGAACAGTGTATTTTATAAAAATATATTAGCATTATTTAAATGTAACTGAATGGGTGTAAATCTCACTAGTTCAGATCTCTTTGATCTGCAGCAGGAGAGCAGCGGGGAAAGACGGATTTCTCCACCAGTTCATTTATAGATTTTTCGGGATGTTTCATCTGAAAAGAGAAAAAACAACTTGCTCATCATCTTTAATATCATAAGCAACAGAATTGCTGTCACACTTTGTACAGATATCAGTACAATCTGTTCTGAACACCTACCTGGTGGGAGTATCCATACCCGAAGGAGCCGTATGTGAATGTTAGATCGGCGTCCAACGTACAAACTTTCTGTAAACATACAAAATTCAATCATAAATCTCTTTTTTCACACAAGCAGAAAATAAATTAATAGGATATTCTAAATGGACGCTGTACCTTGTGTCTGAGCCGCAAGTTAAAGTGGTGGCCAACTGACATTTTCTGTAGGAAAAGAGAAAAATAAAGATTATTTTCTCATTACTGGTAATCAGTGACACTGAGCAGCTTGAAGGAAAACTGTGTACAGCTGTGTGAAGAAGAACGTCAGTCTCACGTTCAGGATTTCCTTCAGCTTGATGGTGTCTCTCCCTATGACTTTTGGAGCAGCTGTAACAGGATCCAGAATATTCAATTCCACCACCACTAAACTGGACTTCTGGACGCCAAACACTTCATCCTTACTGATCTGCAAATAGAAACAGGTGAGAAAGGTAAGTCGGGCTTTAGTAACTTTGGAAAAAACTGTTATGTTATTGAATTATGAGGCTGTTACACAGTAGAAATATGAAAACTACCACATGCAAGCTAACGCTCCTGCACACTGAACTGACATCATTAAACTGTCAAGCTCTTCAATTTTAACTTCAGCTTTACTTTAAAGAACCATTTGTCGGCTGTGCACAAAGAGAAGATACTGCTGAGTAATTCAAACCTGTATGGAGAAGTGTTTCCACTCATTGAAGGACATGGGGTCTTTGTAGGGTCGCTGGATGGTGCACTTCACCATTCTTCCTATACTGACCCTCAGAAACGCCCTTGTGTCTTTCATAGAACAGAGAACGTCTGAGGCTGTGGTCCGGCCTTCTGTGGGACGCTGCTCTTGTCCCCCACTCTGTCCTCTGTAACTGGAACTGTGGTGGGGTCAGCTGTCCGCTCTTCTTGCCGCTGCTCCAACTCTCCAGCCTCCATCTCCCCGGTCTCCATCTTTTCAGTCTCAATGTCCAGCCTCTCCTTCAATTCCTGAATCTCTCTTTTCAGGTTCTCCTCTATCTGTACAACTGCCAGAGTCTCCCTCTCATTTCTTTCCACCTGCTCCTTCATTCTCTGCAGGTGTCCTCTCATCTGTTTCTCCCTCTCTCTGGACATTGAAATCTCCCGCTCATACTGTTTCAGAGCTTCTTCTAAAGCTCTGATCTCCTCATATTCAGACCTCCCCTCCTCTTTCTGCTCCCGCTCCACCCGTTGTGGTGCTGCTGACTATAAGATACAAGACAACTGGATTAATACAGATGTGGTTTCTACGTGTTTGAAAAATAACTATTGTGGATTATTAATACTGTACCTGCATGGTCTTCTCCTGCTTGTTGCTTTTCTTCATTTTTCTGTTTTTAATTTGATTATTGTCTTCTGAAATTGAAAATCACAAACAAACAAAACTCTTCAGTGTCATAATGTACAGTTTTGTCTGTGGATGGAATCACTTCACTATCTACTGCTTCATTATCAGAGGAGTGAATCAGAAAGAATTAACTGTTCAGTTTTAAATCTAGCAGGTCTTACTGATGAGTTAGTTTGTTTTCGAGTTAACTTCTCAGGCGTGTGTGTTTGCTTGGTGCTAATATAACACAGGATATCTCAATCAGGGTGGTAGCAGGAATTAGCATTGTGCTAATGTATCAACACAGGCTACTTATGAAGTGCATTAAAATGTTTCTTTATGCATTAAACAATGTGATTTAATAACATGTACAGCAATTCTTTATATACCGTTTATATTCTGAACAGTTAACATTTAGACCTGAACATTAAATAGTACATAGGTTTAACAGTAAAAGTAGATCTTTCTCTACTGCAGGTAAACAGTCAGTAGATGATCTGATGTTAGATACTGTCTACAAGTGTCTCCTCGCTGTTTTCTTCTAATAGTTTAATCAGCTGAATTTGTTAACCCGCTTTTAATCGAGGTTGTTTTCTCTGAGGGTTCTTACTGTATTATGACCAATCAAATCAATACACTCTCCGCAAAACCCCGCCTTCTTTTCACAGTCCTCCAATCACTGCCGAGTGACCGTCGCCCTCAGTTCCATATCAGTAGTGATGGGGAATCGATTCTAAAAGAGTCGAAGAGAGTCTAAAAGAATCGATTCTTCGACTCTAGCGCTTCTGGGAGATAAAGTTGACTCTTAGCCAATGACTCTAAGAATCGAAATGCTGGGAGTCGACTCCGTATCTATCTATCACCGTATCCGGATTGAGGGACGTTCAGACGGAGGCGAGTGTAAAAGCAGGAAATTGTCTGAGTTTGAGTTGCGAGTTTGTTTAATTACCAGCTTTAAACGACACCAGCGCTGCTCACCAGCCGCTGTAGCACAAACTCCACTCATAGAAACACTTTCAATACGTCCTGAACCGCAATAAGCAATTATTACACACGACATAAGGAGCTAAACCAGTTTTAAACTTCATTGGCGGCTAAAAGCTGAAATTGCGGAGGTTTAAAAGCCGAACAAAACATCGTCGTTACAGATTAAACTCACTGGTTTTTAGCTAAAGGTACGAGTGAGGCTGAAATCTGGATTCTTGGTCGAATTCTCCCGTCCACCTTAAATAGTGTATATAGGTGCCGGAATGTCACTGCAGCACCATTTAAGGTGGAACGGAGGGATTTAAAGGAGTAAAGTCTCCTCAGAGGAAGATGTGAGTTACCAGCACGCTGTCTTGACAGCATTGAAAACAGACATATATTGTCTAAAAGAACTTTAGTTCTTTTCTACCAGCAGAACAACAGAAATCTGAGATTATACTGACCTCGTGCTGATCTCTCTGAGTTGCGGTCGCGTCTGAGACATAAACGCGTTTGTTGTCTTATTTATAACCTGTCATCACCACGGAGACCAGCCTCTCTCATTATGACGTCATCTGACGTGAGGGACATTCTGTCTATATGAAGAAAGACACATGGGCGTTTTTGAGGGTCAGTATTGGAAAAATGGTGAGGGGCTCTGTCCAGCAGCCCTACAAAGACCCCATATGCTTCCACCAGTGATAACACTTCTCTGTACAGTTTAGTTTTACTCAGCAGTGTCTTCTGTTTGTTCACAGCAAACAAATTCTGCTTTAAAGTAAAACTGAAGTTCAAATCTGCCTGTACGAATACAGTTTATGGTAAAGATCAGCACATTCAGGATTTGAAACAGGTTTCCGTTTATTTCTAGGGGAACAGGATCGACACTCGCTCTCTGATTGTTAAATCTGACGTAAAAAGTCATTCCCGGGGCCGGACGTGTACACAGACCTCCAAAACACACAATCACAGAACATGTAAACCTTTTCACAGACGCTGTCTTGTTTATTTTACCACTGTGGGCTAAAAAGTGTCCGAGTTCTTTTAGCTCCAGTTTGCTTGTTAACATGTCCGGGTCTGAGTGTCTACTAAACCGCTGCGGTTCTGTTTTTCACCAGCTGCAATGAAATATAGTACAGTTTAAACACTGCACAGTGAAATATAGATCAGTTTAAACACTGCACAGTAAAATATAGTACAATTTAAACAATGCACAGTGAAATATAGATCAGTTTAAACACTGCACAGTGAAATATAGATCAGTTTAAACACTGCACAGTGAAATATAGTACAGTTTAAACACTGCACAGTAAAATATAGTACAATTTAAACAATGCACAGTGAAATATAGATCAGTTTAAACACTGCACAGTGAAATATTGATCAGTTTAAACACTGTACAGTTAAATATAGTACCGTTTAAACACTGCACAGTGAAATATAGATCAGTTTAAACACTGCACAGTGAAATATTGATCAGTTTAAACAGTGTACAGTGAAATATTGATCAGTTTAAACACTACACAGTGAAATATAGATCAGTTTAAACACTGCACAGTGAAATATAGTACAATTTAAACAATGCACAGTGAAATATAGATCAGTTTAAACACTGTACAGTGAAATATAGTTTAGTTTAAACACTGCACAGTGACATATAGATCAGTTTAAACACTGCACATTGAAATATAGTACAGTTTAAACACTGCACAGTGAAATATTGTTCAGTTTAAACTCTGCACAGTGAAATATAGATCAGTTTAAACACTGCACAGTGAAATATATTTCTGTTTAAACACTGTACAGTGACATAGTATATTTTAATCACTGCACAGTGAAATATATTTCTGTTTAAACACTGTACAGTGACATATAGTACATTTTAATCACTGCACAGTGAAATATAGTTCAGTTAAAACTCTGCACAGTGAATATTTTAATACATTTCGCCTTAAACTTAGCATTTCTTTTCTTTTAAATATTAACCTACATGTATAGTTTTGCAGGATGTAACTTTTCATTTTGTCATGTTTTCTGCATCTATCATCTGTTCACACACATTTATTTCCCTTTAGTCTCCCAACATCAAGCTGAAGCATTAGCACTTCTGTTTTATCTTACTGAGTTACATAATATCCAGTAAAATCTATATTTATACATATATATTTCCTAATATCACAAAATATGATATGAAATATTTGAGCTTTGTTTTAGTTCTGGTGTACAAATAATATGCTAGCCCAGCATTAGCACTGCGCTCTGGCAACTAGAGGTATAATTGTACCCTCAGCCCACGATTCAGTTCATCACACTGGGCCCACGATCCTTGCAATAATTTAAATAAAGTCTGAATGAAGGAAAATTTAAACTAATCATGTTGTTGCACAGCTTACTAATGACACTAGAGCTAGGAAGCAGGAGGACTGCTGGAGTGAGGTGTTGATTGGAGCAGATTTCTTACAAATGTTAGTGTTCAACCAGTGCAGTTGTATTAGATGGCATAATTAAAAGAGTGACTATTACCCATGATGCACTGAAAAACCTCCACTATGCACTGATATCACTGATAAACCTCCAGGATGCACTGATATCACTGATAAACCTCCACTATGCACTGATATCACTGATAAACCTCCAGGATGCACTGATATCACTGATAAACCTCCACTATGCACTGATATCACTGATAAACCTCCACTATGCACTGATATCACTGATAAACCTCCAGGATGCACTGATATCACTGACAAACCTCCACTATGCACTGATATCACTGATAAACCTCCAGGATGCACTGATATCACTGATAAACCTCCACTATGCACTGATATCACTGATAAACCTCCACTATGCACTGATATCACTGACAAACCTCCACTATGCACTGATATCACTGATAAACCTCCAGGATGCACTGATATCACTGATAAACCTCCAGGATGCACTGATATCACTGATAAACCTCCACTATGCACTGATATCACTGATAAACCTCCACTATCCACTGATATCACTGACAAACCTCCACTATGCACTGATATCACTGATAAACCTCCACTATGCACTGATATCACTGATAAACCTCCACTATGCACTGATATCACTGATGAACCTCCACTATGCACTGATATCACTGATAAACCTCCACTATGCACTGATATCACTAATAAACCTCCAGGATGCACTGATATCACTGATAAACCTCCACTATGCACTGATATCACTGATAAACCTCCAGGATGCACTGATATCACTGATAAACCTCCAGGATGCACTGATATCACTGACAAACCTCCACTATGCACTGATATCACTGATAAACCTCCACTATGCACTGATATCACTGATAAACCTCCACTATGCACTGATATCACTGATAAACCACTGATATACCCGCCAACTACAGCAGCAATGATTTCATGGACTTTTTCAATAGCAAAATCGAGAATATTAGACAAAATGTTCAACTGACACCAGTAACCTATCCTTCATCCGGTTTGGCTGAGACAGCACGAAATGTGATTTTAGAAGAAAGACTAGAAACATTCTGTCCACTTCAGCAGACAGAATTAGAAAAACTTATCTCTTCCTCAAATTCTGCTACATGCACACTTGATATGATTCCAACAAGCCTATTGAAACAAGTATTACCAGCTATTATTAAACCTATCTCAACTATCATCAACTCTTCTCTTAGTCTGGGTCATGTACCTAAGTCTTTTAAACTAGCTGTGATAAAACCCTTGATAAAGAAACCAAATCTTGACCCCAGAGAACTTTATAATTTACCTTTTATCTCTAAGATTTTAGAAAAGGCTGTAGCTCGACAACTCTGTTCTCATCTACATAAGAACAACATATATGAAAAATTCCAATCTGGTTTTAGGTCACACCACAGCACAGAGACAGCTTTAGTTAAGATAACAAATGATCTTCTTCTTGCTTCTGATCAGGGCCACGTATCTCTACTGGTGTTACTAGATCTAAGTGCAGCTTTTGACACTATAGATCACACTATTCTCTTGGACAGGCTAGAAAATGTGGTTGGAATCACAGGAACAGCGTTATCCTGGTTCACATCTTACCTTAGTGATCGCTTTCAGTTTGTAAAGATAAATAATGTATCATCTAATTATACAAGAGTGAAATATGGAGTTCCACAAGGTTCTGTTTTAGGTCCTCTGTTATTTACACTATATATGCTACCATTAGGCTCAGTTATAAATAGACATGGAATTAGTTTCCACTGTTATGCTGATGACACACAGCTGTACATATCAGCCAAACCAGATGATAAATCCAGATTAAAGAAGATAGAAGATTGTGTAAGAGATATTAGACTTTGGATGCTACAGAACTTCATTCTTTTAAACCCAGATAAAACGGAAGTTCTCCTCCTCGGCCCAAAGGCTGCTCGGACTAAATGTTCAGAATTAATGTTAAATCTTGCTGATTTCTCTGTAGTTCCTGGTTCAGTAGCCAAAATTCTTGGTGTAACAATTGACTCAGATCTGACATTTAATCAACACATAGGTAATATTACAAGAACAGCGTTTCTTCACCTGCAAAACATTTCAAAGTTAAGAAATGCGTTATCTGTGTCTGATGCTGAAAAGTTGATACATGCCTTTATAACCTCAAGGCTAGATTACTGTAATGCATTATTGTCAGGATGCTCCAGCAGGAACCTGAATAAACTTCAGTTGGTTCAGAACGCTGCAGCTAGAGTACTAACTAAAACCAGGAAATTCCATCACATCAGTCCAGTTTTATCAGCTACACTGGCTTCCTGTTAAATTCCGTATCGACTATAAAATTCTTTTACTGACGTATAAAACCCTGCACGGTCTCACACCGGAGTACCTGCAAGATCTAATTTCCTATTATGAACCTCCACGTTCACTCAGATGACAGGATGCTGGTTTTCTAATAGTTCCAAAAATTCAGAAGACTACAATGGGGGGAAGAGCTTTTTCCTACAAAGCCCCCAAACTGTGGAATAATCTCCCAGTTAATGTTCGGGACTCTGACACAGTCTCAAGCTTTAAGTCCAGACTAAAAACATACTTGTTCAGTTTAGCTTTTGGTGACTGAGCTATGCCTCTCGTCCACTGTATTATTCCAAACCAGAACTAACCTTGTTTTTCTTTCTCCTTCTTTCTGAGGTAATAACCGCCCACCTGTCCTGCCGAATACTGTTGGAGGACTGACCACCAGTACCCCTTGTTACCTTGTAACCTCTTCATCTATGTCATCTGCTGCACCTTGATTGCATTACTGTGTCATCCAAATGTAGCACGTGTGCAGCTTCTCTCCTTTTAGTTCATTCTGTTTATAATCAGATCTGTCAGAGTCACCAGCTGCACTCTAAACACTCCATATCCTCTGTGCTAATCTAAACCAGAACTAACTTTATCTCTGTACTAACCCAAACCAGAACTAACTCTATACTCCTGTACTAACCCAAACCCAGAAACTAACTCTGTCTCTGTACTAACCCAAACCAGAACTAACTCTAGTCTCTGTACTAACCCAAACCGAGAACTAACTCTGTCCTCTGCTTACTAACCCAAACGAGATACTAACTCTGTCTCTGTACTAACCCAAAACAGAACTAACTCTGTCTCTGTACTAACCCAAACCAGAAATAACTCTGTCTCTGTACCTAAACCCAAACCAGAACTAACTCTGCTCTCTGTACCTAACCCAAACCAGAACTAACTCTGTCTCTGTACTAACCCAAACCAGAACTAACTCTGTCTCTGTACTACCCAAACCAGAACTAACTCTGTCTCTGTACTAACCCAAACCAGAACTAACTCTGTCTCTGTACTAACCCAAACCAGAACAAACTCTGTCTCTGTACTAACCCAAACCAGAACTAACTCTGTCTCTGTACTAACCCAAACCAGAACAAACTCTGTCTCTGTACTTACCCAAACCAGAACTAACCGTCTCCTCTCTGTACAAACCTAAACCAGAACTAACTCTGTCTCTGTACTAACCCAAACCAGAACCACCCTGCTCTCTGTACTACCCAAACCAGAACTAACTCTGTCTCTGTACTAACCCTAAACCCAGAACAAAACTCTGTCTCTGTACTAACCCAAACCAGAACTAACTCTGTCTCTGTACTAACCTAAACCAGAACTGACTCTGTCACTGTACTAACACAAACCAGAACTAACTCTGTCACTGTACTAACCCAAACCAGAACTAACTCTGTCTCTGTACCTAACCCAAACCAGAACTAACTCTGTCTCTGTAACTAACCTAAACCAGAACTAAACTCTGTCTCTGTACTGACCTAAACCAGAAGCTAACTCTGTCTCTGTACTAACCCAAACCAGAACTAACTCTGTTTTTCTCTCTCTGAGGTAATAACCGCCCACCGGTCCCGTCGAATGCTGTTGGAGGTCCGACTGCCAGGGCCTCCTCATCACCTGGCACCAAACAGCTCTCCTCTCTCTGCTACACCTCGACTCCTCTGTACTAACCCAAACCAGAACTATCTTTGTTTTTCGTTTCTCTCTCTCTCTCTCTCTCTCTCTCTCTCTCTCTGAGGTAATAACCACCCACCTGTCCCGCCGAAAACTGTAAAAGACAGACCACCAGGGCCCCCCGTCACCTGGCTCCAACCAACGCCCCTCTCCATTTGTGCCATTTGCTCCACCTTGACTGCATCACAGTATCACCCACCTGATGTAGCACCTGTACAGCTTTTAAAGCTTTTACGTTCAAACTCAGCTTTATTTTATACTTCAAGTACTGTTCGACCAGAGGAGGATGGGTCTCCCCTTGTGAGTCTGGTTCCTCCCAAGGTTTCTTCCTCCAGTTGAGGGAGTTTTTCCTTGCCACTGTTGCCTCTGGCTTGCTCACAAGGGACAAAGTTGTGATTTTATGTTTTTCATGCTCTAAAATTCCTGTAAAGCTGCTTTGTGACAACACTGTTGTAAAAAGCTCTATACAAATAAACTTGACTTGACTTAAAGGAATGTGCTGCTTCCTCCTGCATGCATGGAAAAACTGAATTGAAATAATCACACCTTTATCCTTTGTGTGAGTTTCTTCAACAGCTTTGGTGACAAGGATGGGATTCAGAGGCTGCTCTTAGGCTGATCAATTTATATTTTTCACCAGACATAAGGAGCTTCAGTGAAGATCTGTATGGAAATATATGAGGGGTCAGATTAGAAAATAAGTGAGGAGACAGTTTAATAC
This sequence comes from Megaleporinus macrocephalus, assembly GCA_021613375.1. Taxonomy (NCBI): domain Eukaryota; kingdom Metazoa; phylum Chordata; class Actinopteri; order Characiformes; family Anostomidae; genus Megaleporinus; species Megaleporinus macrocephalus. The sequence continues at coordinate 31,010,697 of CM038703.1, forward strand.
TCACCCGCATTTAATGCTTTATGTTTATGAATAAGATGTTTAACTGGGTTAAATATGTTGAATGTTTTATATTATTACTGGACTTCTGAATGAAGTATATACTTATTTGCACTATTACATATTTTAATGTATTTTAATTTTATTGTTTTAATTTTATGAGTTTTGTATTAAAAAAGAATCAGGAGAATGTATTCATGATTCTGGCCCATCAAAATCTTTTTATAGTGGAGCAGACCTTCAGCCACCACGTTCCACATGTTCAAATAATGTATATGCTTGGTGTGTGTTTCAGGAATTGTCCGCTTCTTCCCGTATGTTTGGATTTGTTCCACAGGAGACTGGAGGCCATCAGAACAGGGGACTGGGAGTGACGCCGACTGTGAAGACTGCGAGGCTTTTATTTCCTCGTCTTTCATTTTGCCTTTCCTTTTTTCACTCCCTCCTCTGGCTTAACATCTTCCCTGTTCTCCTGTCATATACAGTATTACAGCCCTTTAAACATAGTACATGTCAACAACACACCACAACCAGCAATGGAGCTACAGAAGTTGTAAACACACCTTAGATCTCTGCTGGACTTTGCAGGGAGAGGTGGTGCAAGTTTCTGGCTTGAAAACCAAACTCTCCAGAAACTGCACTCTATCCTCTCTTGTCTCACACGTCTCCAAGACTTTACGCAGCAGTGAAAACCTGGAAAGAAGATGGTGTTCTGCATGGTGAAGTGACTTGGATGTATTTCTGCCACCCGGTGGTCAGAACCCATATGATAAATATCATAGCTGGTGTGTGAGGAGAGCAATATCAGATTTGAATATGTAATGTTATAAACCATATAGAACTATTTAAATTATTTTATCATTACAGCAGAAATCATTTGAATAACAATGCAATGTTCGTTATAGTCAACCTTCCTGCATGGTAAATGTACTACCATGTTAGATTGTTTTTGTGTTGTTCCTTTGTTGTAAAATCAGTACTTTTGAGTGCAGTTCAGATCGATTGCTGTTCCCTTTATGAAAGGTCTTTAAAAGATATGGCGAGAAGTAATCCTTGTATTTTTACTGACCTGCCTCTCCTGTTGACGCAATCAGGTATATCTGCAGGTATTCTGCTCTCTATGCCTCTCTCTGCATCGACTGAGGAGGATGTGCCACAAGTCACATCACTGAGTGTCAAAAAAATAACAATTAATAAAGAAAATATGAATCAACATATTAATATCATAAACTGATAGTCTTCAAATGTTTCATTAATGTGTAAAATCATTTTGCTAAAATAGCAGCAGCAAAACACAATATCAAGAAACATATATATATATATATATATATATATATATATATATATATATATATATATATATATGTATAAAAAATATATAAATATAGTATTAATAGTATTAATGAATAATTACAATACATATTTCTTCTAGGAAGTAGTTTCTTAAAGATAATGATTAAAGATTTTTCCAATGAATAACGATACTGAACTTAACTGACAGGTGAATTCATATGTGACACAACTACATTTTAGAAATGAAACAATACATGTAGCAATACATATTTAATGAACTGTTACATAATCATAGATATGTAAATACCTTCGGTCCTCAGATGTGCATTGAGGAAAGAGGGAATTCTTCACCAGATCCTCAGTTGTCTTTCCTGGTTTCATCTGTAGGAAAAAGAAATGCAACACAATCATCATCAACATCTTTATTATTATAATAAAACAACAAGCTCTGTCTGTTCTGACCACCAACCTGGTGAGAGTATCCATGGCCTAAGGACCCGTGTGTGAATGCCAGGTCTGCATCCAACTTACACACTTTCTAAAAATATAAAAATCGATCATGCATTTCTTTGTCTTCCACACAAATAAAATAAAAGAGTATAGCATTACAAATGCAAAGCTTACTTTGTTTTTAAGCCTCAAATCAAACCTCTGGGAAAGTGATAATTTCTGTAGGAGAAAAATAAAATGATTTTCTTATTATTGATAATCAGTGACATTGAGAAGCTTGTAGAAGTAAATTTTCTACAGCTCTGTGAATGAAGGTGTCTCTCACATTAAGCACTTCCTTCAGCTGGATGTGCTGCCAATGATGTTGGTGGAAGCAGAATGACCATCAGTAGAGATCAGTTCCACCAACACTGAACTGGACCTCTTGACCCCTAGAGGCTCGTCCTTGTGCATCTGCAAACACAGTCAGTCACAAGCCAAGTAGGACTTTAGTTACTCTAGCAAAGCAGTTTTCATTACTCATCTGTGCAGCTTTGACTATTATGTGAATTCAGAAATCCCTGTTATGTTACGCTTTATCCCGCTAGTTGGGGGCTGGAGCCAGTCCCAGCATCATCGGGTTATGGCGGGGTACATCATCCATCCATTATCTTGCGCTTTACCAACAGGCTATTTAGAATGAGCGATCAACCTAACATGCATGTGTTTGGACTGTGGGAGGAAACTGGAGTACCCAAAGTAAACCCACTCAAGCATGGGGAGAACATGCAAACTCCACACAGAACGGCCCGGACTGGGAATCTAACCCGGATCGTCTTGTTATGAGGCGACAGTGCTAACCACCACACCACCGTGCCACCACATACGATTATTGTCTACAGAATTATTGTGATAAATAATAATATTGTAATACAAATTAAAATGAGTTGGTAGCAATTGCATCAGATTACATTGCTTATTGAGTTTTGTCACTGAATGCAACACTTCAATCTATTCGGCCCCTTATTCCTGTAGACGCTCATCTAATAAAATTAATTTGTGCAGATACAGTAATTATATGGCCCTTAATATGACATTGGCAATCACTAGCATTATTCAGAGCATCTTCATCTTTACTTATTTGTCTGTTCACAAGAAGCAGACACTGATAGTAATACTAACCTGAATGGAGTAGAGTTTTTCTTCGTTGAAGACAACATTCTCTTTGAAGGGCCGCAGTCTGGTACACTTCACCATTCTCCCAACTGTGATCCTCACCATACACAGAGAGTCTTTCTGCTTATGAGCTGGTACAGGGTTCAGGAAAACAGCCAAACCAGAACCAGCACAACTGACCAATGCAGACACAATCAACTGATCATAGTTACATAATTAGATATCAATACAAATGCAAACTATAGAGTGGATAGATTGTCATAAACTTTAAGAATACTGATTTTACTTAATTCTGTGCAGCGTTTGATCTTCACAGTCAGGACCCCTGTTTGTTGAAGGAAAAAACAAGCACCCATCAGTTCAATTTCTTAATACATTCACTATTAAGATGTCTTCACACTTCATAGCATCACCCTACGTGGACGTGAGAGAGTCTAGGTGTAAAAAAGATATTTTAAAATAATTTAATCTATTTATTGACTTTATAACATTTAAAAGACAAACTGGAGCTCCGAGTGGCACCAATGGCCAAGAA